>JAOBRH010636886.1:0-15361 GCA_027575125.1 Umimayanthus parasiticus | reverse complement strand
TCTACCTTCTTCCCTCCTGCAAGGCTAGTAAACTTCAGCGAGTAGAGAACTTTGCTGCTCGCCTTTGACTTTTGTAGGATTCCTACAGAAACATTTGATTCCTGTTCTGAAATTCTTGCACTGACTGCTTCCAATTGTTAAATCTCGTACTGTTGCAAAACCTTGCTCATGTAAATTGCCTGGCTCTTGACTGCGTGAGTACTCGAACTGATAACCGCTACCGCCCTACATCTATGGCCCTGAGTGTGTTACTACTTTCTAAGCAGCCGTTGACAGTCATTCACATTTTCACAAGTGTACGAAGTGTTCAATTCGAAATATGCACCAATGGTAGAAAACGATGATCAGCACTCAATCTGCAGTCATTTGGCTAAGTTCTGACTGAAAGAGTCGGCATGTATGAAAATGAGCTTTTTTAATTTTTTTGAAAACAGTCAATGCAAATTTTGAAGTGATGCGAACTAAGCATTTCTTCTATTTGGCCTTACTCTGGTAGGATTCGGATTATTACCCGAGTCCTCCAAATATTCAGTAAGAGACTAGGAACTAACGCGCTTTTCAATTCCAAGAGCAGGATAAAAGGCACATTTTACAATCTGCAAACTGCAGTGCGACGCGAAAAAGCCGGCCGTATACCATATATACGGTTAGCGCCTGGTTGTCAGTCAAGAAAGATCAGCTACAAGATCAGTTGGACAGCGCTTGTCGAACTAATTTTACTTATTTGCCCACGTATTTGTTCGTGTTCAAATCTTTCACGCGTTTGCGTGGCGGTGAAACAGATTAAACTTATTTTGGCCATCATTGCAATCAACTAGTAGTACTTGTGCCCCTGGTGTAATATGCCGCTGTCAAATGCTTCAATTGGTGGCAGTCTTTTCACAGTCACCTGATCCAGATGGTCAGTATTAGTTGAAGGTTTTTTAGTTGAAATCCGCAGTTTTATTCAAAATTGTTAGCCCAGAAACGTTTAATGTTTCAAATATCTTCATTTCAAAAATATATATACAACATTCTCTACAATCAGAAATAGAAAATATACAACGCTATCAATGGATTCCGCTACTTGTCTTTTCGCTTTAAGCTACTAATATAGCCAGAGCAACGGTATTAGCCTGGATTGGGCCCACACAGGACTGTCACTGTCATGAGAAGAACACTACAGGGGACGGACGTACTGTTTATTAAACTGTAGAATGCGTGGGATTATAAAACTGCTAGACTTTTCTGCCGACAATTAGATGAATTTACGATTTTACTGTTAAATCAAACTGAGCAAATGAGCTTAGGTTTTGGAAAGAATTGACAAATGTATACTCTGCCAAACGCTAAGACCATCTTAAAAACCACCCTTTTTATAGTGCGAATTTAAGTGTCTAATTCACCACAAATCACTACTGATGAAATGTGTTTGGATTATAATCCACAAAACCCTTTTCATGTAGTCTTTCCGCAAGAATCAAATCATTTTGCAGACCCTGTTCCAGACAACATAAGCTTGTTTTTAAACAATAATGTTTCAGAAACCGCAAGGGTAATCGAGCTGGTAACAATCTATCACAATTATAGGTGTCGTACAACCAAGCGTATTGGACGCGCACAGACAAAATATGAGAGGTCAAACGTTTAGCTATGATAACTGCCAGTTCTATTTTCATCTTTACCGTTATTACTTAATGATTTATTCTTTGAGTATCCAGGGGAAGTATTTAGCAACAAGATCTGATTTGGTAAACTTATATATTAATTTGTAGAAAATAACAGAAGTTCTGGAGTTTTTATACTCCTGGCTGAAAGTAAGAAAACTTGAGTTCTGCAAGAACTTAACTGGAAATCTTTTTCCAAGCGTTAATAGCCTTCGGCAAGGCTTAGTGATCTGTAAATTCTACCGGTGAAAATAAACAACGTGCAAATCGGTATACGTGAAGAAAGCGGAGTTATGAATTTCAATCTGTTTCAGAAAGCACAACAAGCAAAGGCAGAGAATGTATGTTATTCATAACGCTTACAATAGAAACTATTTAAATATTCTCGAACTAATAAACATCTGCTGAACGGTCCCCTTTTCATCTCTTTTGTATGAATATAATATCTCCGCGGAAGCGTGACATTGTATAGTTTAAAGTTTGTTTTTATTGACTTCACTCAGATGCCTATAAAAAGCCCCACTGCCTACAGCAACTGCAGATTTGACAACCAGCTACACGAGCTTGTCGAAAATGTGCAGCGTGCAAGATGAGCTGGAAGCCCTCTTGTTGACCGAGGAAGAAAAATCCGATACAGCTGCCGATGAAAAGAAAGGCAAAAAGAAAATCAAACGTCGAGGACCAAGGCTAACAGGAATCAGCAAGCAGCGACGGGTGGCGAACGCGAGAGAAAGAAAGCGAGTTCACATTTTAAACTCACAGATTGACGCTTTGCGCAATTTGCTGCCACTTCTACCACACGAAAAAAAGCCAACAAAAACTGAAACTATATGGAGGGCAGCTACGTACATTTCCTTCTTAACTGAAGTTCTTGAATCTTCAGAAACTGGGAGTGAAGCGGCCAAGGAAGAGGACTGTTTTAGTGACGAGAGACAGCTATTGGCTAACACCTGGCAACACCTTTTTGACTTCGACGGTAAGAACATTTAAATCCGCCGATTAGATTGTGAGAGATAATTATATTAAATTTGATTTGTATGGCCTCGCGTGTCTTCATCCTTTTGTTGCTGAGATTCATTGTTTCTTAATCCTGAATTTTGGTTTTTGCAGTGAACTCTGAAGACGGAGAGTTTGATGACAGTTCGCTGGAATCAATTAGCGTCGAAGATATCGTTGACTTTGCAGGTAAACTATAAAATGGTAAATTTAGATTTTAAGGTCGCTTGGTTCTTTCTTTCTTAAGTCAACTGGTTGTTCAATTCTGATAAAGCAATGTCAGTCGGTAAAACTTAGATTTTAGAGCTCAAACTAAAGTTCATCACAATTTTTGGTTTTTCTGGTATATTAAAATATGAATGCAGGTAAATATAATACTATACATTTAAACCGTTTTCTGTGACAATTTTGTTGGGTGCCTTCAACAATGATTAAGGATAAAAAAAAGTTACCCACTGCTTGCCTTGCTTTGCTCACCCTGTGTCGGTTTATGTTTTAGATAGTCAAGATGCCTTGGACGCGCACTTCACATCCTTAAACTGCCCCTGTTAGAGACACTTGGATGAAGAGAACTGACTCCATGACGTTCCGGCAGCTGGTAACACAACCCACTTTTGCACTCGTATTCTTTTGTGAGGAAGGCCGACACCCAGATGGCAGCATATCATCCTCCTAAGCTCAAACTAACTACATCACCACTTTAACATATTTGCATTAATCAACCACAAGGACTAACTTGCTCCATAATCCAACTTGATAAATAATATTTTTCTACATATTTTTTAAAAATAATTAGGCAACTGTTCAACACTGCAGCAAGTAAGATATTTGCCTCCTATGGTTGGCTCGACTCTAGTGTTGCTTGAACAGCTCCATTCGCGATCATAGTATTTAGGATATGTATATTCTAGCCACCTGTTAAATTTGTAATCATAACAAGCTTTCATCCATTCTGTATCAGAATGTTAAACTATTTCAAATATTAGTCCATTTGGACTCGGCGGTTACTTCGTTTTAAAGAAGTGTAATAATTTTCTTTCGATACTGAGATTATTTGAATAAAGACTGGTTTCAAAAGTCAATCGAGTGTCTCTTGCCTAGTTGTTTTGTGTCGTATTGGTTTTCAATTAAGATTACAGATGAGTGTAAATATTTATCAGACTGATCGACACACAAACATAATTCAAAGCAAGTGAAGTAATCCTGGATTAATTTTAAGCCTAAACACATCAAGTAAGACTGACCTCACTTACTGCTTTCAAACAACTCCCTGCAGCAAGGCAACAACACTTTTACGCTGACTTTTCAAGAACCAGATAAAATGCAAATCAGTGTCTTTTTTAACTTTAAAAGAGTTGCTGTGCACGTTTAACTTTTAAAAGTTTTGCATATTGAAAGCATCGATAAATAAGTACTACGATTTGGGAACCGCACTTATAAATCATAAGTGTATAGGGTCGCTCGTATTTAGCTACGGTCTTATATTAAACAGAAAAAGTACACATTTGTTCCTAATCAGTACTCTCAGCAACGCGATAAACCATTAACGCAAGTGTTAGTTTCAATTCCTTCGAAAACTGAAATGGCTAATGCAGGGTTTCTACACCGTCTTTTTATCGAGTAATGGACTGATAACCTTTGACAAATCTTTCTTCTCTTCCCAACTTGACTTTATACCTAATTTCTATGCTATTTAACAAGTTGCCTTGATGAAGGGAGCTAGATATGATGGAAGCAAGATACAGCTTTTATAAACTTTCACTGACTTGTATACATTTTTATTGTCAAGCCTCGAAAACGAGGTCTTATTTGAAGATTTTTGCATGCAATTTAATTGATTTAGGGTCAGTCATATTTGATAACCTTATACTGCAGCTAGCAGCCAAGTACCAGTAATATATTTAGTACAAATTTTTCATGCACATAGCTACATACAGATTTAAGTTTAAAGGTAATAGAAAGAGGTTTTTTCTGTAGTACTGTTTTCAAGCAAATGTAAATCCACTAACAAATCTGTTACGAAAAGAAAACCAGCTTACGGAAAATTAGGTTCTAGCTGCATAGTGCAAGAAGAAGGTAATCTGACATGGGGTTCGCATTTTGATATGATGACCTTGAATCAGTAGTAATTGTCGCGAAAAGCCGTAATTAATACTAATTAGTTTCTTGAAACATGATTAGCCTAATTAATGTATCTTGATAAGGGAGTCTACCAGCGGCACAATGTATGTTTCTTTTTTGAAATATTTTTCAGTTTGACAAAATAGGCAACAGGTAAGATGTGCTTAGCCTATCACAGCCAACGCTGCATCCGCCGACAAACCGAATGATCGAAAACGTTTAGCAGAACCGACAAGAGCTTCGTGTGGAAACTTGACTGTTCACTCCAAGACGTTTTTTAAACATAGGCATGTTTGGATAGAAAGATTTGTCATTTTATGATAATAAGCTTAATTAAGTTATCAGTGAATCATTCCAACACGTTATGAAACAATACAAGGTGGCAAATGAGTTTTCTGAAATAGCAGAAGTCAAAATTAGTTTGAGTATGTCCAACAGAACCTTACTAAAAGCTGACCTGATATGTGCTCAAGCTACAACGAAAATGTAAATGTGTTTTGACAATATCCCTCGGCCACATCTGAGCTTATTCCATAATTTCTCTTCATAAACATTCATAAAATGCCCTCCGGTAATAAATTGTTCTTTAAGTTAACCGGCACAATTCTTCATGACCGAACCAATCTGATTTTCCTCTCTCTCTCAGTTGTTGTAGCTGCAAAACACTGAAGGAATTTGAGTGATTCTAACTATGTGAAGGATATAAAAAATAACCTGTTGCTGGGCCGTTGTCTGAAGAACTGGGTTTCTTGGTAGTAAGCGAGTTTTTATAGTTCAGTTCCACATACAGGGCCTTTGCGCAACAAAGTTGTATTTTGTTATCATCGAAGGAGTGATGATTTAAGAGAAGTGACATCAACCCCCACAGACACTGCTAACAAAAACGTGGCAAACTAACAACACAAAATTAGCCATGTTTGTTATACATTATTCTTTCTCTGCTTAATACAAATAAAACTAACCAGTATGTAGGTTTTTGCTTCGGAAATAGTTCTGGCACCTCAGTTTAAATATACTCAAATAGCTGGTAGATAATTAGTTATTTACATGATTTACGACTTTAAAGTTCGTGACTGGTTGTGGTAGGTGTGGGTGTTTAAAAATAAATTAGTAATGTTGTTTTGTATGACTTTTTTTTACATTGCATTGTTTGGGAGCAAACTAACAGAGCATTGCAGGTTTCCAGTGTTGTGAAAAGGCCCCCTGTCAAGATAGAAAAGATACCTCCGGGCTGTCAGCGTACTTTAACTCTAGTACACAGCATGCAATTAGAGACATTTTCATGCATCGTTAATCCCGAATAACGGTGTCGGCGACGCCCAGTGACAGCTGAACATCACTAGAAAATGGGAATTTACGTATGTTCCCAATATAAAGTCTCAATATGAAAATAACATCGTTATTGAAAATAACTAGAGCAAATTGGATTTCATAATCTTTGGTAAACTCACTGGAAATTCTATCATTGAAATATAGCTTTTTTCAGTCTATATTTTATTTTCTAGTTATTTTGGGTTTTATTTAGGAAGTGTATCAGGAAACTTGTTTCTTACACGAAATGGTGAAAACACCATTTATCATACTCAAGAGACTCATGTTTTAAGAAGAGTGTGTTTATCCGGTATCTGAAGTCAACTTTCTTGTCCCCACTGTATTCCCGCCATGATCACATGCTTTATCAATCGTTTTGGCACATTCATTCAAATTTTCTCTCATTTCAGTAAGCAGTGAGATGTACATTGACGCAAGTCTTATAGTCTTTATCTTTGATGGTCGTCTCTCAGTGGGAAAGAGAGGGATCAAGTGTCTTAACTTTTCAAAAGCATCGTTTACAACACGAACGCGATTGCGTTCCCGTGTGTTGGCTGATTTTCGCTGTTTGCTGACGCCAGTTAATCGTGCACTGCGTCTTCTCGGTTTCTTTTGTCTTTTCTTGCCAGTTTCTTTTTCAGGTAGTTGAACTGATTCTTGACGTTCTTGCAGCTCTTGAATCATTCTAAAAGGGACAAAATCTCTATAAAAATATCATGATATAATTGAGTACCTCGGCCTTCACATTTGAGATGCCATTACAGTTAGATAAATGTTTTCTTTCCTCACCATGTACGGTTTTTTTTCTGATATGCTATAGAAACATCACGCATCTTTGCTACTTGCGATGACTTACACAAATTTTGTCATTGGTCAGGGAAAATGACCCTTTTCGAGTTCAGTATATTCATGTTGCTAGACATGGCCCAATTACCTGCCAAACAAAGTACTTCCAAATTGGCACAAACTTATCTTTAATGCTTATGTTGGACTAATTTTATATATATACGCATTCTAAAAATAACTGATTCCCAAAGGAACTTTGTTACTACTTGTGTGAACGATGTGTCAGGAATGTGTGGCTTGACATACACAGAATTAGAAACGTTTGCGTCGGTCGCGCCGACTGTTGAGTCAGTGATCGAGTCGCCACGTTGCCGGAGCATGCTGACATGCACACCTTGTGAAGATAACGATCTCCGCAACGCTTAGCCATTTAAAACACATAATGCGTTTGAGGTTCCCTCATTTTATAGCTATCGCATGAGTTATGTTACTTCGCCGGTTTAAATCGCACATAGAACATGGACACAATAATTTGTGACCCCCGTTTCATTTAAATTAAATAATATTAACATTAAATTTAAAGAACGTGATAAACTGTACTGCTTTGCATAAATTATAACAGCACCCTATGTGGTCTAGCTTTAATAATGTTTATGATTTCTTTTCTGCATTTGTTATGACTCGAAATTCATTAAGCAATGAGAGAGAAGAATGCAGTGCGTCGGAACGTTTGAGGTGCGCGGCCCTATAGTTAGATAGTTTAGGTCTACACTCAGTTTTATGAAATCAGCCTTTTGGACTCCGAATGCACCAAGCCAGCAAAAAGCATTTGAAGGTCATGTATTTATTAATTTAACCATCCACTTTAAAAAATATAAATGGTCTTTGACAGTTGTGGTAATACCAGGTGATAATATCTCGTTCTCTTTTCTCTACGCTATATAATTATCACTTTTAACAAGCTCTCAACTCTAACGATCTATTTCCGGACAGCACTTCAAATCGTTCGGTGTTCCGCAAAAAGGAGAAACACGTGCATTCGCCTATAACGAGTTCACGATCAGGAAGCGTGAAAAGGCCTCGAATGACTGAGCTGAGTTCGCCTCCGGCTGAGACGGGCACGGGTCACTAACCAGCGATAGCTGCCACGGTTGGCGTTTTCGTGTTTTAATAAAGTGCAAAACCTTAGTTGTAGCTCATTGAAGCACATGGCCTGGCAAACCTTAAAGTTCGGCGTAGCAAGGACTCTGTGTCAAAATGTGAACAGTTATTTTTCTCGTTTGACAGGTTTATGTTTCAGATAAGATGCCCACTAAATTTTGTACTTGTGTTTCCCACGTAATGGTGAAGACTGTTCTGTTGTGCGTGACACTCGAGTCTTCACGCCCTTATCCCAACCAACACTCATCAACTGCATGGGGAAAAAGGCTTCACCTTACAGACAAACCTTCTGTTTGAATTTGTTTGCGGAATGATTTAATTTGATTTTGCATTCTGGTTGGTTCTCCTGCACGGGTGGCGAGTTTGTTTCATTATAATAGCAATAGCATTTGTGAACATGTGTGGCTGAACTGACTCGCCTATAAGACCACGGTGCACCAGCACCCCACCATTGTGTTGAACGTTTTCGCTCGATAGTGTGTTCTCTAGTAGATTCTAAAGTCGTCTGTTTTCAAACATTTCAAGTGGTTAAAATTATCGAGAGTATCACCCGCGGATAAAAGTAAGTATCTGAATGATAGTTTGTTGCACCGCAGGTTGGCAGAACACTTCTGACCGACTCGTCCAGGTTTAGTGTGTAAAAGGAACACGAGGAACACATTTTCGCTGTTTCTTGTACTCCACTCAAGCGAGTTGTACTGCGCAAGCAAACCGTAACTGAATTTTCGTTGTTTTCTGTGGAAACCGATCAGTCGCACTCTACTTACTACGGTCACGCCAAAGTGAAATTAGGCGAAACCTTTGGTGAAGGTGCTCATTCAAAAAATCGTTGTGGTGACAGTGTAATGGAATATAAACATCAAAAGTTTGAACAATAGGAGCTGTTTTTCAGTTAAGTGTTTACTTTAAACATTTCACGACCCGTCGAAGCACATCCTGTTGTGTTTATCGTTTTTGTTGTTGCGTCTAAACGAAATTGAAGTTGAAAATTTGAGACTAAAATTCAAGAAGTACCGAATCATTAGAACGGCGTGGTCAAACTCCAGAGCAAATTAAATAAAGCATATGGGGACAATAGAGATTGGTCTGCGGCAAAGCGTGTCTTTTTTATGCCAACGAAACGAGCCAAAACACATTCTCGTATATTGATTGTTTACCGTTGACCTTTGACAAGCAATCGTTAGGCGCCTATAGCATCTGTAAAGCAGTTGATATTCCATGTGTTTAGCCCTTGCTTCCTTTGAAGCAGACTTTGAAAGCGCTAAAATGTGCAGTCAGTTGCCGTAGTGTTGTCCATGTGCAGGAATGTTTGTCTTCTTGAGACGAACAAATATGTTGCGCCTCATTTATAGGGCGTATAGTGTTGCTAAACTAAACTCAAAGTACAAAACAATAATTTAAAGGACTTCTTCCTGATTTAACTCTGGCACCAGAACACGTGACGGGGTAGGGGTTTAAAACCGGAAGCTTATGAATTATATATCAATGTTCGAACCAAAACGTGAAGGTTAGGGGTGGGGTGGGTGCCAAGAAATAGAACGTACAGAATGAAAGGATCATGTTCGACAGCACTGTCTTTGCTTCGCGATTTTTAAAGTGGATGTGCAAAACAATGCCTGAATCAAAATAAGTCGATGAATTGAACTTTAAAATCACTTGGAAATTACATTAAACGAATTGCAGTTCTTGTTGGATAATAAATAACCGATACGGTAGGACATAAGCAAACATAGCAAACGAAAATGCTACTTTTGAGGTTTTAAAAAAAATGACTGAGGACAACTTTTCTTCGGTTGTTTTGCATTCCCACCTGAAATATTTAGTTATCTTTGGTCTTGAAAAAAATGTTTCAAAATTGTTTTGGACGCATCCCTAAATATTGTGCAACGAAACATATTTTCAATTAGTTCTTTTTGCTTCAAGTTAAAGTTTCTAAAATGATTTTGAATATGAGGGGAATATATAAAGTAAGAAAAACGCACAAGAAAACATGTCGAAGAGCCCTGCACAGCACAGGAGTTCTGGTTCTGTCAGACACTGAGCGAGTGATCGTTTTTTCCGTTGAGCAATAAAAGTAACCATGAAGTTAACCATGAAGATTCAAACGAATGTCACGTCAAAAGTTTTGGTCAGAGTTTTAATTTTGATACCAAACATCTTTGCATGTACAAAGGAAACGGGATTTTGATGAATAAGAGCTGCCGGGAAGAGCTGGCTAACTTGCAAGTTTCAGAAATTTTCACACTGGACGGTACTCCACGTAACCTGCTTTACCAAACTATCCCGATTTCTATTGTTCCATTCACGAAAATGTTGCATAGTTTCACAAGATTATATTTCTACAAAATAGGATCGGATCTTGTTTTGATCTGAGTTACAGTTCGTTTAATTAATCTATATGTTTTAATTGGGATTCGGGTTTAAATAGTTGCTGAGATATTGGCAATGGTATGCAAAAGTTGGCATAATTAGTTTTCATGTAACCTGTTCGGACAAAGCTGTTATCCCCTCCAAAAAATACAGTTAAGAGCAAACGTGACTAACTGAATGCTAACGCTTAAACTCATGTATGTTTAGCAGAGAAGCCATAAGAACTATATGTTGAACAACTTTTATATGCTTTTTGGACAGCAAAACAAAGGCTTGGTTAAATTACACTGGAATTTTTTCATTCAACTTGTTATCAGAAAAAGATATCGGAAACAGATCTAGATCAGCGTTTTAGGATATCAGTATTTCCCTTAAGGATACTGACCTTAGACCCCCAACTTAGAAGTTTCATTTTGATCCAAATCGACTTAAATTATACTTTTTCTTAGAGAACTAGATAGGAATTTCGGATGTCTGTAAGTTCTTTAGTGGGGAAAATTAAAACTCGCTTTTGAACATGGCCGATAGACATGAAGACCATCACTTGGCCACCATCCAGTCGTACTATGTATCACAATTACTGCTGCAGTGTCCGTCGCTGCACCTGTACGCCATTTCAGCACCTTGGCTGCGACGGATTTTTTTTTGCATTTCAGTAGCTTACCATTTTGTGTCAGAGGTGAAGTATTTAGTGACCAAAACCACAATACCCTGCATTTTCAAGCCTGCTCCTTCCTTTTATCTTCTCATTGAAAAGGCTTCGACGGTTTGTTGAAAATAGGAAGTTATGAGGAACAGAAGAAAAGGGCGTTAAAAGTTTAGCAACGAAGCTGAAGAATGGAGCCAGTCGAGCTCTGTGCTGCCATTTCTACAGTTCCAGCACTAGATACATGCCTCAACTTAATGTCCGGGGAGATCTCATTCTCAATTTTAGTACTTTGGAAAAACAAAAAATATTGATCACGCTTATCTTTAACAACGCAAAAAGTATGAGATTTTTTTGTATGTTTTCTGGTACATGGATACAATATGGCACCCTCATTGTTGACTTTAAAGAGGCCGACAAGTCGGTTCCCCGCTGGGACAGTGGGCGAGATGGGCTGGATAAGGCAAATATACTACTTGTCTACTTACATACAAACTACCGTTTGACCATCTTAACAACGAAATTAAGCACAGACTGCAATGCATGCGTGCATCACTTCACCGCAGTACAGCTTGTACTGGTGATTCAGTTTAAAACCTTCCACAGTGTTTTAGGTGTTGGTGAATGGTATGTTTGTTTTCCAAGTGTATAGTTGCGAGTGGGTCGTGTCTCGGACTTGCTCACTCATAATCCCATACTTATACCTGAACACATACTTGCTGTTTTTCAAGACACCTTTTTGGAGTGATGAGTTGCCAGTGTTGTTGTTGGAGACCTGCAACAGCTGTTCATCGAGGAAAACTGTCATACATTCCAAACATGACAACCGAGTAAACACCAAAACCTTCAGGGTTAATATAATAAAGGCCCCCGTCTATAGGTGGGCGATTCCGCAACGGTTAACAATTTATGGAATTAAAGTCAAACTTTATTTTTTTTGTGTGAAGACTTGTTCTTAATTTTAGAGTAAGCAGAGCGTCTCAATTAACGGAACAAAGGGAGTTCGGTACAACAACAAAGTTTTGATGGTGTCGAAATCTCAAAAACCGTAGTTGACTGTTTATCATTCTGCTAACCTTCAAGTATAATATTGTCTGTAAAAACGTTTTACAAGATTTATTTCATAGTTCCTCAGCCCTAAACTTATTTTGTTTGTCCCAGATATTTCGTTATTATTCCTGTCCTTATTATCGTATGTAATAAAGAAACAAACTGGCAAACTGTACAAACAACCTTGTGTGACAGGGTCTATAGGGATGAATGCATGGGAATCAAACCATCTCCGGGACTGGATGAATGATTTTCGTCAGGCCACCCTTCATAAAGGTGTTTATAGCAAAGAAGTAGTCTAAGAAATGCAAAACAATATCGCTGCTTAAAACCTCGAGGTACGTGCGTCGAAGATAATTGCGAAGTGGCGATTGTCAGAGCTATGTGCAGAATTGTGCCATATTTCGTGATCCACAGACAAGGAGAGAAAATCCGTCTGCATTGAATTGAATTGAATAGTATCATTACTGAGGAGAAATTGTATTTAGAGTACTGGATGTTTGTTAAACGTAGTGCGTTCTACTTGGCAGTCGAGTAAAATGAAATTTGAAGGAATTGAAAACCAACCGACAGTTTAAAGGTGGATAGGTGTCACTAATTTTACGGTCTTGTGTGCCTTATGCAGGCAAAGGTTTGCCAATGCCAATGTAAACGTAAAGTCTAATCGCAAGTGCGCGACCATAAAAACTGGGTAACAAAGGGAAATGTCCAACCGATCACGAGCTAAGGATGAATACGTTGCAAATAACCCACTGTTTCTGTGAGTCCGTGTTTGTACCATGACAATTCTTTTAGTTTTTGTTGAATTTATAAAGCGTTCATTGAATAAAGACTTTTGGAATCTTCCAATCCTTAAAGACCCTTAAAGACCAACTACACGAAGTATTTCTTTTCCTTAATATCTGTTTCTTGTTTTTGCTATAAACGATCGCTTAACGTGTTTTCCAAACACTCTACTAAAACAAACTTCGTGGAATTACTTCACATTTACTAAAGCAGTTTCTTCACATTGAACACTTGATCATTTATAACTATTGTTTTTTCATATCATTTGGCGTGAAAGTATATTTATACCCGATGCAAGATGCACATAATACGAATGAAAACACATTTTGCCAGTTTCTTATGGATTAAATGCAGTACTTCAGAGACATTTAGTTGTTTGTAGTCCAACAGTGATATGGCCTAGTCTGAACAGTCCAACGGCAACAGGCACATATAACTTATCATTTGTCATGTTTTTTGCTCAATTTGATTCCCTGGAGTGTAAAAGAAAGAAGAAATGCAGTTTTTATCATGTTAACAGGGCTTTATTTAAGTGGGGAGTAGAATCATGTGCTTGGTATTAAGCAAGGTTCAGGGAGTTATGACAAGAGGGATAGCGATTTATTTCCGAAATTGAGAACAAATTACGGCAAACTTTATATTCGCTTTTCGGTGCCAAATCTGGAAATCAGTCCAAAAGGCCAGCCGGGTTGTTTTAAAATGGAACTTATCTAATAGTAATAATAGTATCTCAATTTGTACTAATTGTTCTATAATTCGAGTTTATTATGTCAGTTGATTATGTACGTTATTTCTGCCATATGTAGTTGTATGTGTATTATGTATGAAATGGTGATAAAATGTTATCAAAACTCTAAGGCGGAGCAATACCTTTAGTCGAATTTTGAGGATCAATTACGTCATAATCGTAGGTATCTGGGTTGCAATTTGGAAAAATTCAAAAGTGAATCATAGCGGCACAGTACCCTAGTTTATGACGATTAACAAATATTTTGAGAATTTTTGCAAATAATTTGAGTGGAAAAATGATGTGGGGGGATTTGTTAATTTTGAAGGAATTTTTAGTTTTTATGAATTTTAGGCAAGTTTACAGTTATTTTTTCAAGTTAATACTTAATGGAAGAACGCCAGCTCGTATGCTATCCGAGGAGTGGCACGCGCTTGCTTAGGGGAAGTGTTTGTTGCGTTCTATTAACATTTTCCCTTTTAAATATCCTCTCCAAATCCCCTATTAACAACCAAAATCTAAGGTGTTGCTCCGTATTTTAGAAGTTAAAAAACTTTTTCGACCATTATGTAATTATCAGGTTTATTGTACAAAGTTGGAGATTGTAAAAGTATTTTTTATATAATGTCTCACCTTCTCATTATAGCAACGTGTATCACTCGCCGCCTGATCTTAGCCATATATATATATATTTCATATCGCAATGTTACAAGACCTGCTAACTTGGTATGTTATCCTCGTGGTTATGTCTAAGTAGCAGTGCTGTTTCCCGCTAATATTTTCTCATACTGCGAAATGTAGTTATATATTAAAGTTGGGAATAGAAATAAAGATTACTCAGTATTGTTGTTGTGGTTGATGTCGTTGTACGAGGGAGTTGAGCGAGGGCCATGCTCCCAAGAGCGTTAGTCAAGCGGCAGAGAACGCGTTCCGAAAGACCACTTTGTGCGATTGTACAGAATTGACTGTATCAAAGCGCTTAACGAAGGATAGAGAATGGTGCTAAGGCGGAGAACGCTGACAAGGTGCTTATCAAAGCGCAGTGAATACTGCCAGGGGGTCAATAAGGGGCAGAGATTATTGCAAAGGTAAAGACGACACCTTTCGAGATGTAGATAATTGGTAAAGGCGCAGAAATTTTCAAAGTGATATAGGGAGTAAGCAGGGGAGTCCCTGTACACGAAAGTGTAGCAGGGCACTAGGCGAGGGCCACTGCATTAGAATTGTGCAAGGGGGTAAGGCGAAGGGTATAAAATTGGACCAGGATACTAAGCTGTGCGATGTAGTTAGGCGACCAGTATAGAAACGTACCAGGGTGCTATTGAGTTTAGCCAGGTAATTTAATATGCAAGGGTAGAGAATTGTGCCACGGCGTTAAGCGAGGACCATGAGCTCTGACAAAAGTAGAGCAAATACACGCAGCAAAATAGTTTAAAGGTAAGTTTACCAGTGCATGTGTTATCGCCATTTAGTAAAATTGCACTGGTGATTATCGAAAATGGCGCGCGCTGATTGGTTGAGAACTTCGTTCTCTCTCGGTGATTATAGCAATGACGCGCGCGCAAAGCATGTTTAGGCGCGTGTTTTTTTAAAAATAAAAAATAAAATGTTTTTAAAAAGTTTGCTATTTTTGTTTTATTTTCTCGAATAATCACCAGTGCAATTGTACTAAAATAATTAGTCACCTCAGGCTCTGTGAATATCGCAATAGTCACCTCGACTTCGTCTCGGTGACTATTCGCCGATATTCACGTCGCCTTC
>JAOBRH010635776.1:0-10584 GCA_027575125.1 Umimayanthus parasiticus | reverse complement strand
ACACAAACCGAATCCACCAGATTATGAGCACGGAGATTGCTGACCCACCTTGAAACTAGATCGCCTGCCCTTCGTACTGATAGCTATGTGAAAATTGTTTAATCTTTGAGAAAGTTGAGAGGGCAACAGGGATATAGCTAATATGCCCTTGCAAGTGCACTGAAGCCCTTTTTAACGACCATATTAAGCGTTTAGGGAGGCAAAGTGCATATTCTGCAATCTCAGTTACTGCTTTAGCGACTCTAAGGTTATTTAAAAGTACGAATAATATTTTTGCTGCTGAACTGAATAACTTGTCGAGAGAAGTTCAACTTTGGCTGATTTGGTCAGAAATTGATTATAGTTCTTGTATGATTTTTTTTTTTTTTTTTTTTTTGATGTGCGGTATATTGCACTCTCGTGATCTCGGCTAATCTTGCGCGATATGTCGATTTTCCACTGGACGATCGCGAATTCAACACGGAGAAAATAGGGACTACTTGCATGCAGTCGACAATATGAATATGATATAGTGAATATTCTGTTAGCTTCAGTAGAATACTAAGAAAAATGTATTCAAAGTATTCCGGAATTAGAATAGCTCCCAAACGAACGTTTAAGTTGAGTAGTCCTGGTACTCAAATTACAGAACCCTGCCTCGCATGATTGATAGCCAGCCCGATTCAGGAAAATGTTTTATTCAATTAAAAAACTCTTTGACAATGTCTGTGTAGTTTTAAAATGCGAAGTATTCCGAGTGTTAGACAGTTGAGACATTAAACTTTTTTTTAAAATTTTAGTAAGTAGTGCTATGTTTGACCTTAAACAAGGCACTGAAAATTTGACTGGCAATTTGTTGACAGTCCACATCTGCATATGTATGCATAGCTGTGTATAGTTGAAACACACAAGCTATCTCAGCCAGACATAGACCAGTGTCAACAAAAGGAAAGTGTATATTCTCTTTTCTTTTGATATTTTCTAGACTTGACGTTTGCATTTATTAAAAATTATAGAAATAAGTCTGTAAACAATCCCAATGCAGGTGCGGATGTAAGTTCATTTCTTCTTGTCTTGTTCATGGGCAATAACATTTTTATTAGAATATGTATGAGGTTGAAAAATGTCCAAACTTTTTAAATTTTAAATTTTAAAAGAACATTCTAAGAACACCCCGAGGTTGAGGAAATGCGAAGAATTTTTATTGTGGATACTGCATGCACAAGATCGTAAAAACATTTTTCTTTTCTCGGCTAATGTTCAGTAGTCGGTGCAGTACTGCCTTTAGTGTTGTGTATATAGACAAGTTTGCTTCAAACCATTTTTTAAATTTATCATTAAGAGTAGAAGAGTAGCGGCTATATAATAAAGCGTGTTAATCAGCTTCCGGTTGGTTTGTGCAAATGGAAAATAACAAATGTACTTTCACTCAATAGCAATGCTAGCACTAAATTATGTTTGAGAGCATTTCAAGAAAATTTGAGGCTCAAAATGTTTAATATCATTCAACCTCAACCCAAAAATTTGACGTTCTTATAAAAAAGAGTGTCCACGGGATTTTAGAATACAATATATTCTGGGATTTAAAACTATTTTAAAAAATATCTCCCTAATACAGTGCCAAGTTTCCTTGAACTAACGTTGCCGTCTGTTTATTTGCGAGGTTTCTCAACTCATTGTGTTGGCTCGTGCACTACGGATGCCATGTATACTTGCATTCAGTCAAATCAGATTCTCTGTTCGCTTTTTGTAACGAAAACCAGATTCATTCTTCTCAGAAATTTGGGGCAATGGTGGTCTCGGTTTTAAATGCGTAAAGTTGTTCTTATTTCTGGGGAAAAAAGACTATTAAATAATCCCGAAATTTTGAGCCAGATTAACAAGCACGTATGACCGACTTATTCTGCTCGCTATAGAGCATTTTAAAGGAGAAATAATTTTATGTGTTGTTGCTCGTGTTGAAAGTTTCACACTAAATACTTTTTAAATACATACCGAGCGACTTTGTGTAACTGAGTAGAGGTTAATTATTCTCAATTTGCTCTTAACGTTTGAACACTTTTAGCTTCATTGTTGTTCTCATAAAACCGGCCTTAAAAGAAAAGACAAGCTAGAGATCTAGAGAGTTGACCGAACTGCATGTTTTAAAAATGGGCGGCTGTAGAGGGATTATGGAATTCTAGCCATTCTTTAAATGTTGGTCCATCTTGAAAATGACTTGTTCCAGTGTGTTGGACATCCAAAGGATTTTAGACATCGGTAACTGTATCAACAGTTTCCTATTTATCTGCCCAATTTTGGTTTTTTAATGGATGAAGTCAGCTGAACAAGTGAATCTGATGATTTTGAGCTCGAAAACTGACCAACTAACATGTCTATTCGCATTTTCTTTACGTTTCTTGGTTCAGTTTTAATGGAGGTTCTAGTAGAATTTTAGCGGATCCTAGAATTCTGAGTTAAAATACAAGTTGGATTCAAACAACCGTTTACCGTCTTGCCGGATCGATCCCGTCTCTAAACGTAAAAAACTTGGTTTGACTCTTCATCTTTTATTATGTTAAATTTCAGCAATGTTTCAATTTCTGGCAAAACAGTTTTTGAGGATTGCCGAATTGAAAGACTGAATAATGGAGACTTTTTTAAAACAACTTTCACCACGCGGAAACTGTTTTCTGTAGGTAATGTAATCTCTTTGCTTCAATAATCATTATCCTAAATACTTGAAAGACTTGTTTGTCTGCGATCCACAACTTATTCTTTTAGAGAAACACAAATATTTGATCTCTTCCTAATCCGTAAACAACTTCTTATGGCCTTCAGTGTTATAGTTATCTACATATAGAACCCAAATCCCGCAACTTTCTGGCAGATTTTCTTATGTATCAACTTTCAATAATCTAATCTGTTAATACAAATTTGTGACATTACCTAGCTGCATCATAACTCTGTTTTTTAATAGTTATAAACTAAAATATTCATCTAATTATTTATTTATATATTATCATCATACAAAGATACCTACTTTTGCCGTGTTGTATCTTCGAAAATATTAGCTATAAAATTTATCGACATCTATTCGGACAGTTCATTTCGCGAATTTTGTAACTATCAAATACTGAAATAGCAGTCACTGTTGCGGCCTTCTGTTCTTGTGGACTAGCTAGTGTAATAATATTTCGTAATTATCCTCTTGTGCACCTGCCTGCAATCCAGTTTCAACTGTAAAAGGCTCGAATAAACCATCACCATTACTATACTCTGTAAATAAAAGCCAAAATGAAGTTTATGTATAATTTTTCTTTGACTGTATAGATGTAGTGTATGATCTTAAACCGGGTCTTTTTCAGTGGAAGAGCCACTGAGGTCGTGTTATCATTTGCACCCTTGCGTCGCTAAGAAGTTGTTGTCTGGCTAAAATGGTCAGCATTCATCTATGGCTGCAACAGCCTGTTCCAAAGAGTAATCAAAATCAGGAGTTGAAAAGGCATTGGTAGCTGGGCCAAATTTGTTTTGTTTCTCTTTATAGACTCCAGACACTCTTGTGTCCAGCAATTGTAACGCCTATTAACTATCATATTTTCTCTTTGGTTTTAGAAGAACGAAGAGCAGACAGTATTGTTAAATTGCTACAACTGTTGAGATATGGAAAATCACTGCTAACAGCGAGTTTTTCCAGTTTACTATCCCTGTTTATGTGGTATTTTCCGGATGGTTATACGAAGTGATATTTCCTTTGAAACTATTCGTCGAATTCCGCGGAAGTAAACTCTAAGACAAACAAACCGCTTTATAATAGATTGCCACCAGAAGTAATTCAACTTTTGAATTGTTTTGTTGGCAAAAGAAGAGTTGAATTCTTTTGTTTTTTTTCACGATCCGAATGGAAATCATAAATGGGTGCAGTGTTCGCACGCAAAGATCAAATACCAAACTCGAAATTTGTGCATTTTTCCCATTTTGTTGTTCCTTGGTCGCCGCAAGAATTTAGCGTGAACGGATTAGATAGGATTAGTGTGGGGTATGTTTATTTGTAAAGTAGAAGCTTGCGGTATTTTATAATTTGTGGAAGCATAACCTCTTTTTCTCAATTTCCTGCCGTTTTCGGCTTTTCAGTATCCGTGCGTATCATTACTGCCTCTTCAAGTTAACGCGTGTTTCATATGTGTTTCATTTGCAAAGAGCACTAAACATTTCGAAACAATAATCAGCGATTCTTTGTCTTTTTGAGACAGCTTTGTCTCGCACCCGAAAATAGAACAAATGCCGCGGCGCTAAAGTAAAAGACTAGCAACTTTTACAGTTATGATTTTACTTCAAAGGCTGAAAATCGAAGTATCCACCCTGATTACAAATCACTGATTACTTCCTGTTAAATACCAGCGAATAAAAGTTAAAGAACAAGAAGACACCGCTTGCGTGGTTTGTCCGAAATAACCCGAGTCCCGTGCAGTATGTTGAAATTAACTCTGGTCAGATTTTTTTTTTTTAAGGCAGTTTAGCCCACACACAATTACGCGTTAGTGTTAATGATTGTTAATTGAATATTGTAAACGCATTGACACGAGTGAATGGACTAACTGTAGATGCGAGGATGTGATTGGCTGTAGTTCTATTTCTGTGTGACAGGCGTGCCGGGCAGTGAAAGGCTAATTTTTGGCCGGAAGCTGTAACACGAGACAGCACGAGGGTCTGTGCCAGCGTAGTGTCGTAAACACAGAAAAAACGCGACAAAAGGTTATCGCCTTAAGATTTAAATGAATAAGCAATTATGTGGATCATTATAAATCGAAAACAGAGTACACAGGCCCACACTTGACAAGGCCAAGCTGGCTGAACTCAAATCAGTTTAAGAGAGAGGTGAACGCGGCAAACGGCACTGAAACTTGAAGTAGAAAGCAGAGGCTAGACGCTCTCTGAGACGGACAACTGCCGCGAAGCTAATAGGTAATAGCCTTTAGATAAAGATGTCGGATTTTGTGGCTGCAGATCCTTTTATTCAATCTCCGCTTAGTACTTGTAGTTCGAGTGGATCAGATTCAAGCCTAAGCCCAACTCCCAACATCCCACCGCCATCTCGAATTCACTACGGCCCGTGTTCGCGACGAGCAAGCCAGTTTACCTACAGTAACTCCCCCAGTGGCGGTCGCTCTGCTTACCTTAAACGACTCTACACGAATAGCAGGGAGCGATGGAGACAACAACACGTGAATCTTGCTTTCGCCGAGCTAAGAAAATTGCTCCCAACGTATCCGCCGGAGAGAAAACTATCGAAGAATGAGATCTTGAGACTTTCTATGAAATACATCCGGTTTCTGGATAGACTTTTAAGAGATATGGACTCGTCTGGAGCTGCTGCGGCAAACCAAGACCAGCTTCAAAGTCAAACCTCATTGCAGAACACGAACGTTACTGAAAATATAAATGCTGGAGTTTCGGGGCTGAACATATCAAGTGAAAAAGAACAATTTCAACATGGAAATGTTCAAGTTTCTTGTGAAAGTAAGTCGAGTGAGCTCAAAAGCGAGTCTTCGTCATGTGCACTAAACTCTAACCTTGCTAATACGAGTAAAGACGGCTTTAACGGCGCTCGATTTCCGTTTCTGGACTGCACCGACTTCGAGCGTGGGGTGAAATGAGTCGCAACAACTCGCTGGTCGTCCCTTTTGAACTCGTTGCTGAAGAGAAAAACTTACTATCGGTCGATTTATGACCGTGATGCGATCTAATCTGATAGCGAGCGGGATTAACATTGCCTTGAAGGATCGACGTAAAGGCGTCTTAAGCGCGTCTTCAGCTAATATTTAGTGTGTAAATATTGAAAAACATCGATGACATAGCTAATACAACTGTTTGCTTTTTAATGCAAACTCGTGTTTACCCTTGCTTAATCTGCACTTTAGTTTGTGTTTATTGAAGGCTCCATTTCTTAACTTTATTTGTAGTTTGATAAAATATCGATAAATGTACAACATTACGGAATTTTACAAGATTAATAAATGGCTGTAACCCAATCACATGCTGTTAGATCTGAGGAAGAGATTTCCGTCTGTCAAGAAAAGGGGAAGGACTTAAATCAACACGAAGGAAAAACAGTTATTTCGCGGAAAGAGATTGTTATAAATCGTGTTTGTTTTGTTTGACACTTTCCGGATTTGGAAAATGGATCTGCGTTCGTATAGTTGAGCAGCACGTCATATCAAACTTTCTTTGTTTGATCTCGGCCTATAGACCAAAACATATAAAATTATTATGACAAACTTTTTGAATACCCTGACTTTTTCAGTTCATAAATTTATGATAGAGATGTGACAATCAATTATTTAGAGGACAGGATATTCAAGTTTCGCTTTGAAGAGGTTCGTAGTAGGTTCATACAGTCTGACTAGCCGAGGCCATAACCATTTGAAGTGTCTCACTCTCAGAATCGAATCCAATTAGGCTATAAAATCAAAAATAAATTTTTGAAATATCTCTGGGAACTTCATTAATCGGAACCTCGTCTACATTACATGCAATTCTGCAAGTTTTAGCGAGAGTTACACAAACCTTTTCGAGTTCGTGACAGGAAAACATTTGATTTGAATCTCTTTTGTGTCGTTTTAGCACCACGCACTTGAAAATGTAATTTGGGTATGTGAACCACCCTTTACCAATGAGATGTAATTAGTCGTCTTGTCTTGTTGGAGATATTCAGTTTATGTCAGCTCAAAGACATCGGCAAGAAAGCGTGAGGTATGAAATCTTCAGAATCGTTTTCCAAGGGTGAGGTTTACGAAAAAATTTTCACGAGAACTATTCTATGTATTGGAGCAATTAAGCTTTAATTGTGAATTATCACCGCACTTGCCCAGCTAAGCCTAAGAGGCAATGCACGTATTTAGTTTCAAACACAGCAGATGGTTGTATGCTGTTTTCGGACTACCTTTGGAAACTTCACTCGCACCATCAACTAGACGTTCAGTTGTCGAGATCGACCTGTACCCTATGTGCGGCTTCCACAACACATGTTTTGAATCAAACTAAAAGGTTTTTAATAACAGTGATTTAAATTAACTTCATTTCTCAAAAAACTGTAATCTATAACGTATAAGGAGTTCATAAGTATCTATTCAAAAATACGTGTACAACTTTGGAATAGCAGTGTTCCTATGTATACCGACAGTGAAAACAGGTCAACTTAGCTCACAATTAACTGACTCAAGACGCTAGTTGCTCAAAACAAGTAATAAAATAACAAAGGTGCTTATTTTCGTGTTTTTGTTTGTACGTAAATAAAAAGGACACCCAGTTCCTGTTTCGTGAATTTCTACGAAATGTTTGATCGAAGTTCGTGCAAACTTGCCCGAATCAGTGCACCGCGGAGCACAAATTCGGAGGCTTATCGACTGCACACTACGTCAGTTTATCGTCATATCGCTATAAATCGTATTTGCTAGTGGTTGGCAAACATGTAGAACTCAAGGCAACACAGCATTTCCTTTCAGCTGCAAAGCGTTGTTGTCAGCCTGTTATTTTCGGTCACGTAACTTCAGGATGAGCTCTGCCCCGTTTGAGCAATTTCAAGGGAAACGTAGGTCTGGTAGAAATAAAATTGCAAAACATCTTTCATCGTTTAGCTGCGGGATTACAGAACATAATTGTCATAATTGCTTCGTTAATTGAATCCAGTTTTTTTGCAACCCACTCCAGACATAAATATATCTAAAGGTATTTCTCAAGTTTCGAGATCCTCTTTGAGTCTTAACGCTTGTTACAAACCTACAAAACTTTGCCGGGAGAACGCTAACTTCGGAAACTACTGATAGATCTGTGATAAGTTTGAAACTGTAAAGCAAATTAATTAGTAGTGATAATCACTTTAAAATCATATCATTTGAAGAAAAAAATCGTACCATCACTCTCATAAGCAAACTTAAATTTGTCTTGTTTCGATTTGCCTTTCTCACGATTACAAAACCATTCAATTAATTGCGAAACTCATTCTCAACCCGACGAGAGTTGATGCAAAATTGCGACAAACTGTCCCGCTACTGGAATGCCAAGCTTTTATTAAATGTCTTAAAACAACAAACAAATTGAAATCATTTACACATGTCGACTTGGCTCGGGAGACCTGGAGTTGCGTCATGGGAGAGCTTTTAGTGAGTCGTTTAGTGACCATCAAGATATTTCCGTGCCGCAAGGCACAGAAGTGGTGACAAGTGTTTTATATGAATTATTAGGACAAGCGCTTTCTTTGTCTTGGTCAATCAACTCCGGGAAACATAGTACGTTTCCAAGCCGCTATCATATATATTTTGGTTAATTCCACTGACAATTTTAGCCAGTTCCAAACACGTACCCTAAGTATATACATGTATATCTCTACATCTTTTAATTTGTATATGGACTGGGGTTTGAAGTATGTGGCAAAACGGTCGGAGTAGAAAATTAAGCTTTGAACATTTCAAATACATCTTGAAATCGATCTTCTAAGCCTCTAGAGTAAAAGAAAACAATCATATTGACTTACACTAGTATGATGACTGATGTAAAGATATACTGCACTCTCGACAGTTTTGCTGTTGTTTGTCTAAAAGCTTAATCCTGAACTGGAGAAAAATCTCGTGAAGTATTTACTGACTAAACAAGGAAACAAGAACTGAAGTAGTGAAGAGTGTCACCTTACGCCTCGGAAGGACAATGCAAACACTCATTCTCGGAGGAAAATTAAACTTACTGTCAACGGCTAATGTCATTCTACATCAATGAAGAACAAAATGCTATTTTATCTGCGTGATCAAACCAGTTTCGAAAAAAATATTATTGAGAAAATATCGTGGTTTAAACTCAAAAAATTTTTTGAACAGGCGTTGGGTGTAGCATGCCCTGCTTACAGAGAGAGCAAATCTCTAGTATCCGCGGAAAGAACAGATAGTAATTATTACCGGGGCGAGCATTGATGTGACAAGGTTATCAAGACAAATGAGTGATTTTAACCCTCACCCCTAAACTATGATAATGCTTTCTTGTGAACCAGGGTAGCGGTTAATTAATCAAGCGTATATTTATGCTTGTGCCAATGGAAAATGACAAATGTACACCTGTCCTAAGAACATTTGAGGCTGAAATTCTCAAAACATTTAAGAACATTCAGCCTCAGCCCGAAAATTAGATATTTTTACAAAAGATAGAGTGTATTTGCTCTATTTTGCACAAGTTTATATGGAACTGAATGTCAGTCCCGGATGTTGGTGCATGTTCTCTTACATGCATCCTAAGTTTGGAATTCAGGAGTGGGTGACTTCTTGAAAAGTAACTGCAAATAATAAAGTAAAAATCAGTGAAGGATCAAGAACCGTTTGACTAGTTTTCAATCATTGCTACTTAAGAACATAAATTTTGAATTACATTCTACAGCAATTTTGACGAACAAACTTAACACTGTCTGTTTTAGAGAAATGGGAAGATATCTTCTTGCTTGATTTAAATTACGGTCAGGGTTCTAGAAAAGACCATGCCTCGAGCATTTCTCAATTTAGTAACACAATTAATTTCGCTTTCAAGCACATATTACCACAACATGTTAGCCGTGGGCAGAGAGGGCACATGTGTGCCAAGATCTTGAAAGACAGATGCACAATGCAGTTGGTGTTTTATATGGAGCTTGGAGTTACTATGGAGATTCTGCTTGAATCCTACGAGGAAACCTGGAGTTATAAGCATTAATTAACTCCTTGAAATCTCAGATTTCTAAAGACTCACTTGGTAATTTGTTCGGTAATGGTTTTAATTTGGTAAATCACTATCGAGTAATTAATTAATCTCCGACCTTTTTTTTTAATAACTAAATAAAAAGATCGTGTAAGACCAATCTGGCAAATCCTTGAATTTTCTTCTTCAAAAAGTTCAAAATAGGTTTTTCGGCTTTTGTCTTGAAAGTCATCAATTATACACTAATTGACTAAATGTTTCCAAATTGTAAGAGAGAATATTGAAAGGGTAGAAATTTATGGACAAGTATAAATCAATCATTAGTATGGATAACTTTCATTGTGTGTAATTAAAAGATACTTCCGTTGATTTCATACTTTGGGACCCAAAGTATAGGTTGCATTTTTTTTCCAAAGCATCTCCATACAACATTATATTGCCTTTGAAAAAGCCAGAAAAGAGAAACGCGTATTTTATTCCTAAAACAGAAATAATCGATTATACTTTATTTAATTTAGCTGTATAGATCATAAAAAAAAAATTGGTAACGGACCTAATCTAGTCTACATGACATAAGGTGATTAAGGTTCTGAACACAATATAGATAGATATAAAAAACTATAGACAAGCAAGAAACAGTTGAATAGATCTGACAGGAAGGAAACAGGGCGTACCTCGCATTTGATCATATCCTTCCCCTGCACATATGAAAGACACTAAAAAAGGTGAGTTTAGGATGAGACAAAACATTTTATTACATTAGCAAATTTTAAATTTATTGCGGTTGATAAACAGGGAGTTTGTCCTTGAAATATATATGGACGAAGTTTCTGAACTGCTTTGAATTAGAGGAAGTTTTGGGGTTCCGAGGAAGATTTTTCCAGAAGTTGATGTTTCGGGGAAATTATGACT
>JAOBRH010634665.1:0-15385 GCA_027575125.1 Umimayanthus parasiticus | reverse complement strand
TATATATATATATTGACAGACTTGTTCATCTACTCTCTCATCGTCCTTTCTTAATAACTTCTGCTAATTACCACTTTTTTGTTGATTACATAAGTACATGTACGCGTGCGCGTGTGTTTGTGTGTGTGTGCTTGTGTGCTGAGTGGTGTGATCCGACCCAATTTCATTTATTTTCAATTCAATTTAGCTAGCCTAGCTCGAAAAGCCCCTTATGGTTTCTCCAGGCTTAACCTGACCCAAATAGTTTTTTTGTTTAACAATTATAGAATTTCTTTCTTTGTAAATACAAATTTTAAAAAAATTATCTTGGGTCAAATAAATGTTGTTGTTATTGTATCTCTATATGTATATGTGACATGCGTGTTCGATATTAGCAGATGTCTGTGTGTTTCAGTTTTTCTAACCAATCAGAATATTCGTTACATCAAGCTTATTCTGCAGATTGACTCAAAAGTCCACGTTGCAAAAACACTGCAGGATGCACGGCATGAATGTGGAACAAGCAAATAGTCAGTGGTCGTAAATGGATCGAATTTTTGTTGTTTTCATTATATGTTCTGCATTTTGGAAGCCATCGTTAGAAAAGGATTTAGGTAAGTTTGTAATCACTGAAAAATAGCGTGGTCATTAAGCTGTCCTTGACAGTTACGATACAACTGGTCATTAGAGAGCAGGCGTTTCGATCGATATCGTTTTAATCAGGGATACTTATGACAATAAATAAATATTGAGATGTAATTAAGATTTAATGATGGAACAAGGTTTCGCACCGAAATGCTTTACTAAATTAAGATCGCAAGACAACGTTTGCATGTTTTTCTTGCGATCTTAATCTAGTTAGCATTTTGGTGCGAATTAATCTAGTCTGTTGTTATAGTTGTACCAACGGAGATGTTTTGATTTCAGAAAATAGCTCGACATTCTAGTTTTAAAATACACAGTTTTATTGCAAAGGGTTCTGGTAGTGTCAAGAAAGCAATTGTGTACCAAAACAAAAGACTGGATGCGAGAATTTAGTAGTTTCATTGCATGAGTTACATGTACTTTCTAAACACATAGGACATGCATTAAAGTATGTTTTGAATACATTATCTAAAAGCAAATCATGAAATTATGCACGGTCGTGGTGTTTACGTTACTTATCATTTCAATTTAGTAACTGCTTGAAATGATAACTTTTCAAGGTTCTTATCGAATTGCTGTTTCAGTGTTTGTTTCCTACGAGTATGAGCAGCCTGTATGTGATCAAGAAACTGCCAATCTGTTTCTCTTTTTATACACGAAGCCCAGAGGCGAATAAAGTTATGTCTGGCGACTGTGTGGATGTAATGAACAAACTACATCGAAACTGATATTTCTGCAGACGGACCCAATAGGGTTTGGTCAGCTTCCAATTGGAAGCTGGAATTACGGGTAGTTTTTAAGCATTAAAAGACGGAATATATCACCTATTGAGTCATTATTATTTCTAGATCGGCTCCAGCAATTGTGCAACTTTCTTTCTCCTTGACAGCTAATTATTATCAAAACTGATTACACAGAAAAAGTCTCTGTTCTGCTATTCTTGTTTGAACTGTCAAACTGTACCGCATTGAGTGTTACACTCTTTTTTTTATTAAGAACCAGTAAAATTTAGCTCAGGCTCAAAATGTTCTTATTTTGTTCTTAAAGGTCCTTAAATTTTCTATTTCTCCGATGGGGTTAACCCACTCCATGTGTCGTGATACTACGTGTGCTGTAGGGTACCCGACCTGCAGGGTGCCTAAACCGTAAATATACAATTGGGTTTTAATAATTGTTCAAAATGGGTGAGGCTTCCCGAACATCGTTAGCATTACACTGCTGTCGTGGTCTGATGCTTGTTTGTTGCTGTGCATGCTCCCATTATCTATTATTTATTCCTTTTTATTTATTTATTTATTTTTTTTATTAAAAAAATTTCAGCCTCAGATTTTTCTTACATTGTTCTTATTTTTCGAGCGATTTCAGCCTCAATGTTCTTATTAAGTTTGTTCTTAATAAAAAAGAGTGTAGGCGAAAATTTAAACTAAGTTCCTTCATCTTGAAACACGTCCAGTCTTTTCAAATATTGAAGTACACTCCAAGGAAATCCAATGACGTAAACCCCAAAAGCGCTAACAGTAGAATGGATATTACAATTTTAGTGTAGTCAAAAATAATCCAGGGGACTCCCAGACGTAGCATAGAGCTCATCGAGTCTGGAGTCGCATCATATATCGTTTAAAACTGGACTGCAGATTAAAGACGACTGTTAAAATCCATGATAAAAACGGACATCTCTTGACGGGTTCGAGTCCCTCACAAGGCAGATATTGCCTGGTGGATTGACAAACAACACCCCTGTTAACAAAACACATTGGGGAGTAAGTCTTCTCATACAGCGTGGACTCAGATATTTTGGAGGTTGCCCAAATAGATACGCTCGAAGCATGCAAATGGAATCTAATAGATCGTTGTGAAAAAACAGACAGGTGCTGTTATAAAACTTTCAAAGAAATACCATTAATAAAATATTCCAGGTGTTGTTCAGTCGCCCACTGTCACAGTGGCTGGACCTAATGTCTCTTTGTGTGTTTTTTTGCCCTTTTGCGGCTACTGTTTATCTTTGTATTTATGAAATTATGTTATTTCAAAAAGGAAGCCACACTGAATTGAAAACAGAAACACAATAAAATAACAATAATAAAAGAACAGATGTCGAATCGCCCATCAAAATAATTTTTTGTGTGGGTTTTGTCTGAAAAACGGCAACTTTGAAAAGTAACACTAAATTCGTCTCTTCCCGTTCCATCCACGAACATTATGAAGATTGGCTTTCTGTGGGCTGCAGTTTAGCTGTGTATTCGTGCAATCATTTTAATAAATGAAACTAAACTGAACTGAGAAACAATAACAATACACTCATTTTATAAGAACGTTTAATTTTTGGCGTGAGGCCGAATGTTTTCTAAATATTTGAGGATTTCAGCCTCAAACGTTCTTACGAAAAGGTTCGTATATAATAATAATAATAATAATAATAATAATAATCATAATCATAATCATAATCATAATCATAATCATAATCATAATCATAATCATAATCATAATCATAATCATAATCATAACCATAATCATAATCATAATCATAATAATAATAGTAACAACAACAACAATGATTAATATTTGCCTATAATGATAATTGTTGCCATTGCATTTTTTTTGTTCTTCAGCACTTATGTGGGAAAAAGTTGGTTGCTTCAAGGACAGGCGTTCCGATCGCGCCTTACCAGACTATTTCAACAACTTTTGGTTTTTGGACTACAAGGCAACGTACCCTTTTGACCTGAGAATATTCTTCAATGCGTGTGCAAGCGAAGCAAAACTGAAAGGTTATCACTATTTTGGTATTCAAAATTTTGGCGAATGCTGGGGTGGGGACAAAACAGCCGAGTATGACAAACACGGCAAGGTAAGTGAAAAGAACCAGTTCAATGACTATTAAAGAGAAAATTTTAAGGCTAATATGAGAACGAGAGAACTGAGTATGGAAAACAAGGCAAGACGAATAATACACCGTTGCACAGTTTCTGTCGTCTTCTTGGTTTCGGAGCAGTCGCAGCAAAATTACAGCAAATGTATGGAAAATTGTTCAACTTTCACTGACCCTTGTAACTCTGCAGTCTCTAGGTATTGAAATAGAAATAGTTTCTTCAAAACAAGAAGAATAGCTTAAAGAACCGTTTCCACCTCACGGTAGAGGCCTGGTAAAGAGTTCAAATCCGCCATTTTAGGGGATCGCTAAAAAGCCGTACGTGAAATGCACTTCGTTCAGCGAAAGTATAACCTGTTCCAATTCTTGGTTCCATTAGTCGAATAGTCTATCATAGCGTTACTGGCACTGTTTGACAATTTTCACGTGGCATATCACCCGTTTCGTTCCGTGTAGTTGGTGAAAACAATAACGAGCCACGCCCAGGTGAACAGGGTTCTTTAAGTCGATAATCTTCGTAATCAAAGTTTTAAAACTCCAAACAAATCCTTAAGTTTGGATTCAAGGATTTGTATGGAGTTTTAAAATTTGATTACCCTGATTACGGGTTAGCCACTACCCATTCTAATTATTTCTCTATTAATTATATAATTTTCGTAATGATACCTTTTAAAATACTTCTTTTTTGTCAAAACCCAATGTATAATATAGCGAAGTTATATGGGTTGAAAGTTTAACAGTTTTCCATACATTTGATGTAAATTTTGCTGCGACTGCCCCAAAACCAAGATGTCAACGGAAACCGTGCAATGATCTATGGGATAAACACTGGAAGAATAGTTTTGAAAAAACTGTTTTTATGCGTGGGCGAGTACGCTGAATATGGGTATGATCAACAAAGGTTGATATGGTATGTTTGTCGCCTGTGGGATATGGTGTTAATTTAACTGGATACTCAATTCCGTGACTAAAAAGAAGTGAATGTTAAGGCACGGATGGGAGGGCTGCATGGGTATAAAAAAATACGGTGAGGTGAATAATCGACACCCACTTCACCTTCAAGAATATTCATTTTTGTTGGGAATAAGCACCTGAGTAATAACTTTTACAGTTTTATCAAGATGTGAATGATATTGACAAAAATCTGAATGATCCTGGCAAAGATGTGAATGATACTGACAAAGACGTGCATTATATTGACAAAGATGTGAATGATATTGGCAAAGATGTGAATGATACTGGCAAAGATGTGGATGATATATTGACAAAGATGTGAATGATACTGACAAAGATGTGAATGATATTAGCAAAGATGTGGGCAATATTGACAAATCTGTAAGGATTTTCGTGACAGGTTGTGGCAAGAATCAAAATATCATCATCATATTGACTTGGATCTTCAAAGAATACTTTTGTGCTGATTTCTGAACCATGTCTGGAGAAAAACTTAAATTTAACGTTTAGACTTTGATGGCGTCTCAGTGAAAACGATCTACAGGAGCGGTTCTTCTCCATTTTCAAATACACAAAAACAAACGTTCCTTTTTCAATATTAACAGGAGGTATGCTAGCTTATGCTCAGTTCTTCATTCTTCTGTTTAACAAAACGAAATTTCGGATCCCTCGTCAGTATCGGGACTGTGCTTATTGCCGGCAGTAACCTTTTGGAAAATTCAGCCAGAAAGCAAACCTAAATGTCAATATTCAACAACAGACATCATTATGACGGACTTTCGCAATCGCCAGAGTCAGAACAAGCCAATGAGAGGCGAAATCCTCTAATGAAAATTCACATAGCTGCAGGTTGACGGCTACGAAAAGCTTCTCTGTAGGATTTCGCCTCTTATTGGCCTGTTTCTTAATAAGAATTAACTCCACTTTTCCAATTCACCTTCCCAATCCACTTACGTACGAAACTAAAAGCGAAGCTTCTTCTGAAAATTAATAATATTCTCTCTTTCAAGTCTTGGGCTTGCGGTTTTGGTCAAGATGGATTCGGTGTCGGTCACGGCGACGCAAACTTTGTATACAGGCAAAAAGAAAAGGAGGATTTAGGAGGTAAGTGAACTCCGCAAGATTGTTACACTTCAAACCAATTAAAACAATAAGAATGATATAACTTACAGCCCATTGGGTATCTAGTGCGGCAACCGTTCAGTTGTTTTACGAGTCTAATGAGTTAATTTTTCACGAAGCAATGGCGTCGATGAAAGAAAAGGTCCGTGTTAACGCTCAAGGCCCGGTTGTACAAAGAGTGGATAACTTTATCCAGCGGATAAAACTAGCGCGTTCTTAGTTTCGATTGGACAACAAACAAAACTTATTCACTGCTAGCCAGGCAATTATCCGCTGGATAAAGTTAGCCACTCTTCGTACAACCAGGTCCGGCCTGAGGATTAAGATTATGGTTAGAGTTAGGATTAGGGTTTGATTCATTGTTAGCTTTTGGATCCACATTGTACAACGTGATTTTGACTTATTGACTCGTTAGGGAAAGGTCCGCGATTACCACTAGTTTATTCTTTATTATTACGTTTCTTATTTTAAAGTTTATGGCTAGGTTGGTTCACAATTTGCATGATGTTTGAATTATTGACTCTATAGGGTAAGGACTACGACTAAGATTACGCAGGAGCCCATCACTAGGAGCCTTTATCTCCTATACTATGCCTTGGAGTCAACCCTTTCCCGAGAAGATTTATTTATAGAACGGCTCTCGGGGGAGGTTTCGCACGAACACAGTTCAAAGACCCAATCAAAACAGAGCTAGATAGAGTGCATTGTTTGACGTCACATTCCCCCATGATCTAACACTTTTTCTACGCTGGCAATCGGTAAGATCCGATTCATCCGTAGAGTGTGATTCTTTTCACGGGAAAAAAGCCTTTCTAAAAATAAAGCTACTCGGGAAAGGGTTGACTCAAAAAATTACTGGAGATAGAGGCTCCTATTGATGGGCTCCTTGATTACGGTATTGTTCATTGTAACGTTTCTTTTAAGTCTAAGTTTACGGTTGGGTTTGGAATCGACAATTTACAAAATGATGTTGGACTTATTGACTGACGAGGTTTAGGTTTAAGGTTTGGCTTAAAGGTTAACTTTAGTTCTAATATTTGGCCTTGAACCCACAATTTATTACAACGTGACTTATAATTATGCCTCATGTGGGTTTGGGCCACGAATAATATTTATTTGAGTTAAGGTGATATTCAGGCATTCAAAAGTTTTTAATGTCTAATAAATATGCTTTGTAACCCTGGTCAAATATATGAATCACATAATAGAACAGATAGAAGTTTTAGAATAGACCGCTTTCAAAATTACGCTTCAGTTCCCGCGAACACGAACGTGAAGTCGAGGCTTCGTGCGAAAAAATACAGTCAATGTACGAAAACTTGGTCTCCTCCAAACCTGAAACTTAAAATATAAAATTTGCTGCTTAAAACGAACTTATAGATTTAAATCAGTCATTCATTATTTACTCGGCGACTTTTAAAATTTTAATTTCCACTGACCAACACTAGCCGACAAATAAAGTATTTCCATTGTGTGTACAGTATCGAAATTAAAAGTTCTTTGCCTTTTCTCATCCTCATTATGCTCTTTGCATGTTCTTAAACTCCGGACATTTTCCAGCCTCACGATCTTATAAAGAAGTCCTAATTATAAAAATAAAGAGTGCCGTCTAGATAGCAACAGTTTACCCCACAAGCATAAAATCCGCTCTAAAATACTTGTTAATCCTAAAACTTTGGCTCTTCGTAATGCATCTTTCTGATAGATCCAAGTTTACAGAGAGACTCTGCAACTCACTCGCGTACCAACTGTTTGTACAAACTCTATTCTAAGAAAGTTGTCAGCCCGTTCGACCAACAGCGTAGCATCCAACCCCAGAGATGCAATAAGTCTTAGAAACTGATCCTTTTAACCTTATTCGCTGTCTCCCAAGAATTCCTTGTTAGTAATTCAAAGTCTGCATTTTTGACGTTTACTACGATATTAAATGTTTGTATTATTGTAAGTGGTAACCCAAGAAATTTTAGACTTCTATCTGTAAGTCGGCATTTTCTTATGTCAATATAGATTATTATTATAATTTATTATTATTATTATTATTATTATTACAGTTATCTGTATTTTTGTTGTATTAAAATGGGAGCGGATTAACAACAAAGTAAAATGCACTATTGTATTTTACACGTCTTAATTTATGCCATCTCAGCAGCCAGAAGGCAAATAGCTTGGCGTATATTTCGGACTTTGCGTAAATAGATATGACCGAGTCTGCCGAAATACTAGTTGTAACGACATGACTTTTTACTACAATAACTCGAAAGCATGTAGGGTTTTTTGGAGTAAACGGCGGTGAACTACCTTGAAGTTTTGTCGAAAGCTTATTTCAGAACAATTTACAAAATTTACTAATCGAATTGTTTGAAAGTCCCGTTTTGACACCATTCTTTCCATTAACTATACTTGTTTCTATGGGTTTATAATCTTTTCTGTTTGTTTTGAACAAGCCGCATACTAACAACTTATATTGTGTCATCTGTTTGAGATAAGTGTTCAGGAAATCTTGTTTATCTTTACTTTGCACTCCTCTCATTACTATTGTCAGTAGCCGAAGAGGTTTATGAGCCGGAGGAGACATATACTCCACATTGTGGTGATACAATTATTGTTAATCAGAACTCAAAATGAATCAATATTCTATCAAGAAATCGCGACAGACCATAATAAATGGAAGCTATCTCAACAGTCAGATGGATAAAACCATTTTCGTTTTGCTTCTAACATTTTCAACGATTCCATGTCCGTGTACCGGAGAGATCGTGGGTAAGTTGAACTAGAAATTATATGTCATGGTGCGACATCTAGTATACAGTTCAAAGTCTTTGCATCTTGTATACAGTTCAAAGTCTTTTCTACTGCTTAACACCGCATGGTCAAATGCAGTTGCATCTGACGACGAGTAAATTAAAGCAAGAACTGAACATATTCGAACAATTTGTATATTGATTGTAAAGTGATTCATGAAAACAAATCTTGAAAAGTTTTGTTGACTGTCAAGAACATATTACTACAAATACACTTCTTTGCAAATTTATGGCTTTCTATAATCTTCTTTATAACTTATACAATATATAATAACATGGAAAACAGCATCTTTTGATAGAAAAACTGCCTTTTTTAGAAAGTAAGCTTTTGCTTATTTTTTGCCGGACAAGTACATTAACTAAATAGACGGAAGGCAACACTTAGCTTTTTCACATGCGATTTACTGACAAAGTGTGAAGACTCCAAAATAGCAGTTGAATACACCCGAAAGCTAAAGACATAAAGTATTTGTTGCAGGTCGTACAAGTTAGTTGATGCTGTTTGATTTGGAGCATTCGCCAAGATCGGCCAGGGAAACAAAGCCATTTTTCCACTGGCAATTACTTCCTTCTTTTTGAACGTAATCAAAGCACGCTCTCTGACAGTTTCTAAGTCTTTCAAAATATTTAAGAGAAGCAAGGGTCTTCATTAGTTTTGCCGAATTTAGTTAGGTATACTTCTTTAGCAATATCTTTTCGTTGATTTGAAGTCGACGGTTCCCTAAAACTTGTAAACTATAACTAACGAGGAGAGAAAACCTAATGTCTGATCCCTTCATCCTTAACTACAGCATCTTTATTACTGTAATCAAATCAGCGAAATCTTAATTAAATTAGTTTTTGAAACAAACTTTGAGCCAAGCTTGACACTGTCATTACAACAACAAAAAATAACATTTACAACTGCAAAAAAAAAAAATAATAATAATTAGAACGTGGAGTGAAAAATCTGTGTTTTTCCGGTTTTGGTTTCTTCCAAAAGCTCTGAAAGTTAGATTGCTATAGCTACGAAAGATAATCAAAAATTTGAAAAGGAGTGCAACATGTGAAGTCTATTCGTCTGTTAACAGGAGTCCAATCAATTCGTACTTGTTTATGTGAAATAGAGATAAAATTTTCTTTCTTTTCTCATTTCATTACCATATGTTTTTTACAAATCTGTTTCAGTCGTCGCAGAGATATATGATTTTTTCCGTCATCAGACTTTACACTGTTCCACGGAATTGCGGTTCGATGGTGTTTCTGAATTGTCCATCCAACAATAATATTAGTAAAGTTTTAATCAGAATCAAAGTTAAGATGAGCATTGTAGCTTTATTGCCAGAGAAAACAGGAACTGATTCACGTTGGTTAGATTAATCTCTCACTGTGAGGATAGTGTCAATACACCTCTTAAGCGAGTCACAAGGAGAGTTCCAGAAATGGATAAAGAATGGGAAGGAAATTGGTAGTAGGAAAATGCTGATATACAGTCAACAATTAATTTAATCCTATCAACATTTCGAGCAGAACTTAATACCACAACTGCCACAAAAATTTAATTCAAGGTTCTATGAGCAAATACGTTTTATCATATATTACAAACTGTCTAGCAAAAAGGATATTGAATTAAATTACAGATGATTTTAAAAAAGATGGAATAGACATTACTATATCCGGCTGTCAAAATGTTATCATTCTAGTTATAAATACTCATAATTTGGTACGCCAAATGTTGTTTCAGTGTACTGGTTAAGAAATGAGTCCAAACAGCTTTGTTTTTGCTTCTGTCGCTTATAATTGTTTGAAAACATTGACATTTACTTTTTTAAAACCCGAACAACAAATGTTTTTTTAGTCAAAGTTTCTTTCAGGTCTTTTCAAAGGAAGTCTTCAATTTGCTGTTTTCGGTTTTCTTTTCTGAGACGTGATCTGCCGATTGATCCAGTTCTTCTCCAATACCTTTCCATCGCAAGCCGGAACCTGGTAAATTTATTGATGCATTTGCTAATAAAGAAGAACTGCGATGTTTGCGTTAGTTTGCGACTTGATTTGGTGTGTATTGCATCAGACTATCGAGGGAAAATCCTTTAGCGGAAAGCGTGACAACCAAATCAGCGTTCAGTTTGATTATAACTGAAAGGAACTTCCACTGTTGCTCCACGAAGAAGATCAAGAAGTGCAGCGATCAAAACTGAACAACGGCTCAATCTGCAATTGCTTGCTGCTCACGATTTTTGTTTTTATCAACAAAGGTATCTATATTACCTCCATTTCGCGACTTCTTAAATTAAGCATATTACTTGACATATTACTTTCCTTTTTTCTAAATTGTATTATTTAATGTAGTTTAGACTTTGAACCAAGAAAGGCTAGATCGGTAGAATATTTGCATATCATGGTATTGTACTGTAATATCAAAATAATGTTAATTTATTTTAATGAATTTTCTGTTTGGTTTTAACTTCATTTTAATGAGCAAATGACAAACTCAATCTTTCAAAACTCAATCTTCCAAAACTCAGCATTAATTTCCAGATTGAGCAATCGTCGAAATGAAAAGCTCTGGATTTTTTTACCTTTCCAGCCCGACTTTTCAAACGATTTCGATTTCCAAGTATAAATTTTTATAAAGACTTATGGAAAATGAGAATAAGTTTTTAACTACACATTTATCTAAGACTTACATCAGGGGCAAAATTTCCAGTATAAACTGAATGGACGAAAATGGGTGAACTTAACAACTTCAATTGCTTCACTGAACAAAACAGTTGTATCTTTATGTTCTTCGATATGAAAAAGTCTGCGTTGGTCTTTGTCCGTGGGGGATCATTATAAAAGAAAACTATTTAAAAGAACATGTTTGCAAAATACATGTGTGTGACAATAGTAAGTTCGATGATCCTACCACTTCGTTCATGTCCTTAGTCTTCATAAATGTAATACATTGCAAATCAATTTTAAAATGTTAAAGTAAAACAGAATTATTGTGGTTGGAAATGTAGGTAAATTATAGTAAATAAACTTATGGTTATATCTAACAATTATTTCACGAACGCGCGTTGGATACGAGCTTTTAGATAGCGGACGAGGTGCGAAGCACCGAGTCGGCTATCATAAGTTCATATCCAACAAGCGTGAGGGGAATAATTGTTTTATTAAATACCAAACACTGGATAAAAAAATCTCGAATTTTATTTTCTTCCGACTTGAGTTTTCGGCCAATTTGGGGGGAAATTTTCCGTGACAAATTTGTCAGTTTCCATATTTGGACAAATTACAGGACATAGGATTTATACCGTGAGTAGAGAGCCAATCAGATTACTAGAAATTCAATATCCAGTGTTTGGTATTTAATAATTATAGTTACAATTTCGGTTACATTTACAGAAGCTGTTATATTTAGCGGTGTTATATTTTGGGGTGAGACATAAGTTACACTGGGGAAATACCTGGGTAACACAAAGACTACGAAAATGTGCCTGGGTGACACATAGGCTACATTGGGGAAAATCGGGGGGGGGGGGGAAATATGCCTGGGTAACACATAGACTACAGTGGGGGAAATATGTCTGGGTAACAAGTAGGCTACACTGGAGGAAATATACTTGGGTAAGATAGGCCACACCGGGGGTTAATCGAGTGGGTTGACTCATGCAGGTTTTTCAACATGTGATATCAAACTCAAACACTAATGGGTTTTTCTATTGTTCCAGCTCAAGAAGTATGTGGAGTCGGGTGGCGAGCCAAAGGAGAATCTTGCTACAAGATCATTTCACAAGGAAAACAATTTTCCGATGCAAGTTCTGACTGCAAAGCCCGTGGTGGCCGAGTGGTAAAGATCACCAGTCGCTCGGAGCTCAATTTCCTCTTTGAAACTTTTATAAAACCGTTAAAAAGCATCAGCGCCTGGATTGGGCTCACGCGGATTCCAAACACAGAGACTTTTCAATGGGAAGATAACACGAAATTGGAGAAGTTCAAGTTTTGGAACACACTGGAACCAAACAATTCCGGAAATGAGGAAAACTGTGTAGAACTCTTTACTAACAGCGGGAAATGGAACGACATTACTTGTTCGTTAAAGAGGCCGTACATTTGCGAAAAAGGTGAGTCAGCAAGTTGGGAGGATTCCGGTTGATTTTGGGGATTGAAGTAAAATCATGAATGTCCGAAAAATAAAATTGTAAAATACTTGTTCGTTGAAGAGGCCGTACATTTGCGAAAAAGGTGGGTCAGCAAGTTGGGAGGATTCCGGTTGATTTTGGGGATTGAAGTAAAATCATGAATGTCCGAAAAATAAAATTGTATAATACTTGTTCGTTGAAGAGGCCGTACATTTGCGAAAAAGGTGGGTCAGCAAGTTGGGAGGATTCCTGATTATTAGGATGGAAATTGAATCATGCGGAACGTCCGAAAAACAAGTGGTGATCGTGACATTTTGCGTTTGAAGCTCAGGAAACCATGAATTATACAAAACAAACCCTAACTCGGCTAATGTATCACGAATACATTCAATTACTTCAGAATGAATTTTGGAAAACATTTGTAGATAAATCACGAATCACTGAAATATGTGAAGTCAAAAGTTTCATGATGAATTGCTTCTTCTATATCAAGTTGGGGTTTATCATGCAAGAACATTCACATGACTACCCTATATTTGCTTCTAAAACAGCTTCAAAGTTTTAAAAAGTCTGTCACGGATACATTAATGGATTTCTCTTTTCCAGAAGTTCAATGTTTAGGTTATATAACGAAAGAAGTTTTTAAAACTCTTTCGTTAGAATTCTGGAAAGATAAAACCACCAAAAGACCATTCATCATCACTCGACACATTTAAAGCAATTTCGCACTCTGTGTTCCAACCCGGAACACAAAGCAAAATGATTCATAACAGTTCAACTTAATTAGTAGTTTCTTTAATTCGCATGCTTACGACCCCTTTCATTCAACAAATATAACAATTTAAGTTGCTCACAGAAAAGTCAGGAAACGATTAGCCATGTCTTTAAATTTTCGTTTCCTGGTCCGAAACGCTGGAACTCCATCGAAGAATCTCTGAAATTCCTAAACCTATTTTCGTTCAAAAAAATCTCAAAGAACTTGCTAGTGCTATTATCAAGTGCGCTGCTTTTTGCTGTTAACCTATTTTTCATAATAACAATACATATAGGCAGAGGTCTCCCTCGTCTGAGTAAGACTTCTGCCTGTGATAAATATACCCTGCTTTCTTACTCTGATCACCTCGGTACTTTTTTTCCTCAGTAAAGGTCACCTGTTTCAATTAGCCCTAACTGTTATAACAGGTGGCCTGCATATAGAACTTGATTCACTACTCACATGAATCTTTAGATCTCCTGTTGTTGTTCGCTTCATTCAGCAGCAGATAATTATTTAAAATTGAAATAACTAGTTCGAGCAACTTGATATTTTAAAGAACTTCTGGTGGTGTTTACCAATAGCAGTAAAATGAACATTACATATCCTTAAAGTAACTTGGATTTACGAAGAGGAGAGTTCATCCATATTAGGGACTGTACATTTTGGTGTTTGTACCACGATTCTGATTCACAACCAATCGGAACATCTCGTACCTTGAGAACGTTTTCCTACAGCTCAGTATGCAAAAGTAATCGTGCGATTTCGAGTTCAATTTGATAACAATACAATGTGGAAGGATAGTATATAGAGAATTAAAACAAGTTTGGTATCAATCAATACATCTACAAAACCATATTTGCTTAAAATACGTTCCTCAAATTTTGAAAATGAGATAGATTTATACTGTTTCTTAAAAAAATTCATGATTCAGCATCATCATTATTATGATAACAAAAATATAACAATAATAATAATAATAATAATAATAAATAACAATATTAGTAATAATAATAAATCAATTTCTACAGCGCTAAACTTATAAAAAATATTCTAAAGCGATACTAAATTACAAATAATCAATTTCTAAGTATCTGTCCATCATTGTTCCTTACTCAGATGAGTAAGACTGATCTGTTTTTCGCCATTAAATGCTGCAGCTCTTGCAATCTAACGGTAGATTCAATCAGTTTTGCCAAAAAATTGATGATGGAATGTTTCTTTACCGAAGTGGAGCATTTAAAAATACTGAGCATCTAAACACGACGTGGCGGAAAATACACATTTCGAGACCAAATGTCGTACTGGTCTTACACAAAAACGACGTCTGTAAATTACATTCAACTGATGGGTTGAAAGACTTGAAGATCATAGTACTAAAAATTTTCGATATAATACAACACAATACAATACAATAAAATGAAATGCGATGCAATACATACAATGCAATACAAAAATGTAATGCAATGTAATACACTGTTATACGATGCAATACTGTACAATACTTCAATATAATATGTACAACACAGTACCGTACAATACAGTGCATTACAATACAATACAATGTGTTGCGATTCAATATATCGTAAAGGCATGCACTATATTAGGATGCAGCGTGATACTCGGAGCAACATAATTCAACATGTAGAAAGATACACGTACACATTACAATACGATACCATAGGTTAGAATAACAAAATCAACGCAAGACAGCACAGCACAGTACAACACAACACCACAAAATGCAATACAGTACAATAAATGCTTTATCCTTACACGTACATAAAGACTTGCTAAAACATGAAAGTAAAAGTAATAACTTAAGTTTGCTTAAAAAATATTATCAATCAATTCAATTATCTCCAGATTTCAAGTTGGAGCACCCAAGTGTACTAATGACATCAACTATTGACGACGTCAACTATGCTCTTGTGAACCATACTATCACAACACTTCGTGTAACGGACGTCGATGAGTGTACAAGAAGATGCTTCCAAAACCCAAACTGTTTCTCATTTAACTATGGATATCATGGAGAGGTGGAGAGGAGATGTGAGCTGAACAACTCCACGAGAGCAGTTGCAAGAGAAGCGTTTGTTCCAACACCCGGGTTTATTTACTACGAGTAACTGCAAGATCAAAAAAAAAAAAAAAA
>JAOBRH010633554.1:0-15386 GCA_027575125.1 Umimayanthus parasiticus | reverse complement strand
ATCTTACGTGATTTTGAATTGTATAAGCAGTTTCAGATCTAGATCCCCACCACTTTAAAAGCTTTGTATGATTTCAGCTTTCTGTCTGAGTATCACGGCCCCTTTTGATAACATTTGCCAACAACGTACTGGGCCACTCTGTTCTGTTACAGTTACAATAATCTATCTGATCTATTTCTATAAATCAGAACGTTCAATCAGTTCGTACTGATGAACACCGAGGCTTAAATGTTCCGACTGTATGTTAACAACAACCTCGACCCAAACTCAAGTCGGTTTCAGAGCCACAACGAAACCGTATACATTTAGTATTTTGTTATATACAGACTTGAGTAATAAAATCACTTTAAGATGTATTTCAAGCTAAACTGACCTGCATAAAAAATCAGGTACGAACATTTAGCCTTGTCCAACATTTTCTGGTTCGGTTTATTAGAAAAGGTGCTTACAATATATATTTCAAAACGTGTAAATATAATGACGCAAAACACCATGTATTGTAAACACCAATGTTGCTGTTTTGAAACTAAAAACTTGCTTGGCCTCTCTTTTCAGTGTCAAGGAGTGTGCTCTGACACGCGCCTAATTGTATATTTGCAGCTTGTCCTTGGTGAAGCAGTCTGTATACAACTTCAGCGGAAAATATTCAAGTTTAATCTAATTTAAAATTGGAATGCAGGGGTGATACACCATTTGTTAGTGTTTGCTTTACGAACGTATACTTGTGAAAACGAAGGGAGAAAAACCAGGTGCCGGAAAAGTACACTGTCAATTAAGTCAGAGAAACTATTGCAGTGACCGCAGAGTCGAAAAATCCTTTTAAGTGAAATACCGGAGAGAGCAGTTACAACTTTGTTGACACTAACCGCGGAAAATGTCTTCGCAACAAAGCTATCTACTCGATGAAAACTGTGTTTTGAATCTAACATAAGTAGTTTCGATATTCCATTTCAATGCTTAAGTGGTTGTTAAGAATTTTACTACTCACTCAGCCAGTGGAGTGCAAGTCGACACCACGGAAAACAAAATCATAATACGGACAGTGAAAAAAATCAAGTTATTTCACTATTCAATTGATTTTAAAAATCAGCAAGAGCATGCAATCAATTTACGTAGCCGAGCAGAATATGCCCGACTACGCCGTGTGGAATTTATAGATTTTTACCAGCTAGGACAATTTCGTAGTTGTCAAACGATACCTCTTAAACTGAAATTAAATAATCTTTTCTCGGTACAATGACAATCTGGTTCAGTATATACTAAATTAAAGATATACTCATCTTACTGAAATGCAATCCATGCACAAATATTTGCACAGAAACACGAGGAGTCTAAAACCATTCGAAACAAAAAGAACCTTACTTGGTGTCTGTTTCAAAGTATTATTTCAACTTCTCGTGCGAATATCTTAACGCTGTCGTTGAATGTGGCTCAAATTGAAACAGTGCAACACGATGGGATTGTATATAGGGGGTATATTTTGTTCTTTTGTGTATTTTCGCGAACACGGTCTAAAAGTGTTTAGTACTGGAATAGACACCTGAACTATTTTCCTAAGACAATACACAACACAGAAATGCAAATACAATGATAACCCTTCTATTGTAGTGTCGGTTGTGTTCGCAATAAGTCGATTGTAAAACTTTTCAGCCCAATGGTTCATCATTAGCATCTACACATTTTCTTTGATGGAGGCGCGAGAGATAATGTCTGAAGACCTCAGAACAAAGAATTAAACATCTGAATAGATTTACATTGTGAATTGAACTAAAAAATAAGTTAATTTTGTCGCAGTATCAATCGTCTTTATAGCTGGTTGTTCCATTCAACGTTGCGACTATCCTATTAAAGTTACATTTAATCTGAAACAACTTTAGTTAAAATAAAATCTACATCAATGCTTATGTCATTTGTTCTTATTCCTCGTGTAACCGTCTTTGGGTTATATTTACTATGGCATCAAACTGCTTTGTCTTGCCCTGTTGACAGTTTCTCTTGTACAACAGCCAAAAGGCAATGAAAACATAGTTTTATTACAGTTTTCAATAACCTAAAACCAAAACACAAATCGGTTTTGTAGAATAAAAAAGCGGTAAATGTTCAGCTTTTAACGAGACCAAGACACGCGAAGAAAAATGCAATTTGAGTGAAACCGGCTTTCACCTGAATGTACAAACTAAAGGAAGTCAGTCAATTCATATTCGAAGTAACTGAAGCTTTTTTTCGACGCACAAAAACTGAGATGTTCTTGAACTTCCTTTTCAAACTGAAAAAGATTGACTACTTTGTAAACTGAAGCAGTTTTCGCTCTTTGACACTGTTTTTCCTCCAGTGCATTGCTTTTATAATTTATACATGCTGACAAAATGCTTAAACATCAGTTCTGTTTTATAAGCCAACATGCCAGGATTTAAGGCAGGTTTTACCGGGATTATTTGAAAAATAGTGATTTATTTAAATATTTAATGTTCGATCAAAATATGATATAGCAAGGGAAAAACCAGATAGAGAGCAGACTGAAACACCTACTTTCTCTTTTAAAAACTATTGTTTTGTTTTAATCCAACAGAGGAAATCTCGACCACACAGGTGCCCTCCCGAGCGCAGAGGAACATTGTCACACAATATTCTGAACGGAAACAAAAAAAGGTTTAGTTCACTAACCAGTCTACACTCATTTCATTGCTTTATTGTCAAAGTAGAGATTTGCGTGACAAACTATTTCCTTTAGTTTTTGTTCTGCCTCTCCACCTCTTGAAGTCCACCGACACACGACATGATGGCTCATGGCTGCCCGTTTCAAGGTCTCCACCAAAAAAACCCACCCAGATAAACGCAGCATTGTGTACAGTGAAAAACATCGGTTTGCCAACTTGCAGTTGGTCCCAAGGTACAAAATAACTAATACTATTTAAATAGAGTCTTCCTGTCTTAATAGCTGTAATCTTCCAATGAGCTAGCATCTATAGTCAATAACCGTTTCATCATAAACTCTAAATTAATTTAGTAGCAAGTGCACACCATGCCGGGCAGTATCATGCTGTTACGGCACGGCAAGGGTTGGTTATCTACAATCAAATTGAGCAAAATCGAGCGGATGAGATTATATGGATTTTTAAAAAGGATTCATTGCGATTTTTCTTCCTTTTATTAAACAAAAACCCTCGCTGCACTCCGTACACAGCAGGAAAAATTGAACATTAGAACTAAGAAAACTGTTTTGGTTTTGTCCAGCAGGTTAACTCATCCTCCTCGAGCCTGAATAAAGCTGCGAGGCGGGAACAGAGCAAAAACGACAATTAAATGGCTATTGTTTTGTTTTAAGAATAGTTCTCATCTAGCTTCTACCACTTCTCAATATGCCCTGTAGCTCTGGTAAAACAAAGTTCAACAATTTTTGTGTTTATGCTACATTTCCTGTGAACTTCATGCGCCTCTTAAAACAACAGACAAATTGGTTGGTTTTAAATTTGAATTTGTCGATTAAATGTTTCCCATACAAACTACTTAGTTTAAAAACCGAGTTTTTGTGGTGAATAGTATTTTGAAAATGAGCCCGAGGGTTTATTCAATCAAAGCCTTATTAAAGTGGGCTCCACATTATTTAAGTCATTGTTACTAGTTTTGATGAATTTGGCCAGCATTTGCTGTGTTTATCTTATTTAGAATTGCTCGGAAGTCAATTTTTAAGTCGGCGGGGTATTTAATAACTAAGGTTCGAATAAACTAATTTAACGTCATTTGACTTCGTGATTTGCGAGTAAAATGTCTTTGGCTGGACACAGTTTGATGTTTATATGGGATTTTAATTTCCTGAATGATGCAAAGTCCACACGTCTGACTTTAACAGCTCCAGCACAGTATTCACTGAATCAAAACAAGATCTTCCAGTGTACATTGATGATTGGAAAAAGTCACACCGGTTTGTCAATGGTTTTGTGCGGGGGTTTGTTTGAAGCTTATAATTCAAAACTTATCTGTACTTGAAATAAAATTAGGGAAAACTAGATGTCTTTTTATGTTCATTTGCGAATCATAATGAAACATAATTTTGATCCGTTATCTTTGAAAATAATTAACACTATATATTTTTTGTAATTTGAAATTCAGGTTTTTTTTGTGAGCCGTGCATGCTAGAATGTTTTTTAAACGCCCACAAGAAAAGACAGATATTTTGTCCCTCACGTACGAATACACATTTTGCTTTATCAGTTTTATCACTAAAGCGGGCATAAGCGGTTTTCGTCTCCATGTCAAATAACCATTCTACAGTCGCCGTCTCTGTGCGATACTGTAATATCTTAATGAATTTTAAAAGCTGCACAGACATATAGTATTGGGCCAACCTTTCAAACTTACTGCTTGTTTCTTGATTAATGACGCAGGCATCCAGTTTTTACTTTTCTGAATATACATTTCTACTGATAACATCAGAAAATTGCTCGCGATATCAAAGTTTGTTAGCAAAACCTGTTGCAAATTTTTAACGGTGAAAAACATACTTATGTTAAAGCCTTTATTAAATTTTCAGATTTCCAAAGGATTTATTGATAAGATCAGCAAATTATCCCGTCTCCTACCGTTTGAAAAATTGGTTCTCCTACTTCTTTCAATACTCGTAAATCAAAAATCTTTTTACATCTCTGATCTGCGAGGTTCTTGCTTCCGAAAGTCCTTTTAAAGATTCACACGCACGAAAAATATCTCAAAGTTGTTAAACTCGTCATTGTAACAAACAGAAAACACACATCTAGCAGTTCGACACAACTGCGATATTAAAGGAATAAAAAAAACTACAGTGTTTTAACCATTCTTTGCCGTATTATTCGCATTGAAACACTTAAAAATTCTAATCATCAAAAGAAATACGAATATCTGTTTTTTTTAGACAAAATGCCGTTTCCCTTTGAGCCACCTGCAAGATTAATTCTGAGAGGGTAACCATCGATCTATTAATTCCCATTTGGTTATCGTGCCAAACCATTCTCTTTAGACTTGATGTTTTTTCTGCCTAGATTGTTCAAAGTTTCCACTGTTTATAAAGCAAAGATCGATGGCGAGACTGTACAATTTCAAAGTATATTCCGACTCATTTACAGTCAAACCTCAAGTTGACTCATTGGGATCTTAATTCAACTTTTCTTGTTGGTCGTGAGTAATATTTATTTTGTAATGGTCAGTGCTGTAATGAGTAAGCAATTAGTGTTTTTATGAAATTAGGAATCAATTTAATTTCAGTCAAGGTACCAAAACTAAGTAAAATGAATTATTAATACCAATTTCACAGGAAGTGTATTTTAAAACAAAAATAACTCTCGAGCGGATTTCCTTTCAAAGTTTGAATTGAAGTGAAAACAACGTAGCAACGTCACGGCCATTTTAAAGTTTTAATTACACTCACTGTCGTGAAACATCATTGATTAAAAGATTAAAATATCATCACTAAGAAAATAAAAGAAATCACATTAGCATTGCATATCTTATGAGAGCTATAATAATAAAACTATGCCCCGAGAAAATGTAAAATTTTGTTTCTTTTAGATCTTTAAGTTTCATTTTGATTAATAAAGTGCTACCGGTATCGGGACTCCTCGCGATACAAGCCGCATGCTGGGGTTTAATGGCAGTTTGCTCTTTTGATCTCATTAAGAAAAAACTTCACAGAGGCATCGCAAATGTTTGCTGAAGGTTCACCTTTTTGACGTTGGGTTTTAACGGCTTTTGTCTGTGGTGTATGGAAGAACTGCACCTGCTGACAGATCAACGCATGCGAGTTATGACCCAGGTGGCCGACTTCACGACACGCGCCAACCAATCACAAGTTGTATCTAACAATGAAACTTTCCTCTTCATTAAGTCACCTTTTAAAGCGCAACACTAAATGCACCAATCACAATCCTGCTGCTGATTATTCGTTTGAGTGCTGCAGGCAAGTAGGTCGCGTATATAGTAGTATCTTTCTAAATTCCATGTTACATAGTCATTCGATAGTTTGCAACGAGAGAGTAACAGTCCCGAGCAGAAAGCTCGTTTGAAAAAAACCCAGAACGCAACCCGTGCGAATAGCGCAAACAATCGAATAACAGTTTCCAGTTTTATCAGTTCACTCTTAAAATGAGCTTTACTCAGGGAAACAGTAACTTGGAGAAAAAACGAACTCCAAAGTGTGCAAGGTGCAGAAACCATGGTTTTGACTCAATCCTTAAAGGGCACAAGGGGTTTTGTCGATGGAGGGACTGCCTGTGTCCAAAGTGTCTCTTGATAGCCGAGAGACAGCGAGTTCTGGCCGCGCAAGTGGCGTTAAGAAGGCAGCAAATGCAAGAGCAAAGAGCCCCTCTTCCCCCGGGCGATATGTTCACGGCCATGGCAATGAGAGATGGTAACGACGGTGATACAGAAGTTTCTTCCCCACCATCTTCCCCAAATTCAAGCAGCAACAACAACAACATCAGCGGCAACGACAATCATAGCAGCAGCAACATTAACAGCAGTGACTGCCCAGGTAAATTAAACTTACGTTTCTTTTTTAAAGTTCCCGAAAAAAATTAAAGCGGCTTTAAAGGCTGGCTAAAATGTCGACGGCCGTTTTGTATTATTTTGTCACCTGATAGGTAAAAAATTCCAATAGCGAATTCTCCATTTATCAGATTGCCAGTGCACATCATGTACTATTGCAGGCGTTTTGGGCAAATGCTAGTATTATTTTTCCATAGCAGATACAAAAGCAGAAAGAAATCCTGAGATTAAAACTATTAGCGCTTCAACTAATAACTTTAAACTAAAGTTATGCGTTTCGGGATGAGTATCTTTAGCTTAACTAATTTGTCAGTTCCAACTGACTTTAAAAGACTAAAGTAACGCAGAGACACTAATCATTACATTTATAGCTTTAAATTACTTGGATGATGGCGCAAAAACTGAAGGCTGTGTATGGCGTTCGGGGGTTGTTTTCAGTTGTATATCAAAATCTTAAGACACGGACATGAAGTCATTAAATTCTTTTGATACAAGCCATCTTGTTGTAGCATTCGGCAGCAATGTTTTAAATTATATCTTGTATACAAACCATATGGTGTAGGAAGGGACAAGTTAGGCAAAATAAAGGAAACCTTAATTTGTGGAAATAAAGAGCTCTAAGAGAGAGCAAATGGAAGACGAAATCAAATAAGATAGGGGAAACCATTCATTAAGGTTCTTTGGGCACCTATTCTTAATTGTAATTTTTTGGTCAAACGGGAAGCCTTTTCATGCCTCAAAACATCCCCTTCATAAATGGTTTCTTGTCAGATCATTGAATCCAAATAATCTCTTGTAAATGTTTCTGTTATGACAACCACTTTGTTACGGAATTTCTGATAATAGTTATATGTTTATCTTAGCACTATTTATTTCCTTTTCAACAGAAATCAAAAAGGAGATCTCAACCCCTCCGCATGAATCTTGCACGGAAATCGAAAGCCCTACGATTGCTTATCAACCATTCCAGAAAATGCCAGGTATTTTTTTCATGTTCAAAGATTTTCCTGCTGACTATTTGTCCTTTGTTTTTAGTTACCGCAGTACAACCTTTCTACTATTTCTAAATTCTCGAGCTACGCATTAACAACAATAAATAGAGATACGTATGGTGATACAATTTGTCAAAATATTGGCACACGTATCTGTGATCATATTATCATTCTCGGACATGACGCAGGAAAATAGCTGGGGGAAAAATGATTATTTTTAAATTGTCTAAAGTGCCAGGTTTTTCTTTGACCTGACAAACGGAACGGGCGGAAGACTCGAAAATCTTTTGCCAACCTGCCGCGCAAGGTATTTCAAAGAAAAAGATAAAACAGATTTAGAGACAACGTTTTCTTTTCTTCAAGTGAACTTTTAAGAAAACATCGATACAACATACATTTCCAGCCAGCAATTAAACCCGCAACATTTTTAATTAATATCAAGGTCTCCTGCAGCAAAAAATATCTTTGCTCATGCATCTGCATCTGGCTCTTCTATAGACAGTGAAATTTGAACTGAATTTCCATATTGTGAAAGCCAGCAAACTCACAACGTTTTTCCCCAGGCAACTTTTTTATAACTTTACTGACTATTGTTTCCTCAAGAAGCTTCAAAGTCTAGTGGATGCAGTATATGACATTTATTACAAGATTGGGTTAAGTTATTCATTCAGGCATTTTTGTTTCACAGAACATCAACAGACGGTTCGTGGGCCCAGCCACTTTCTCCACGCGGATCACACGCCATTCCACAATCAAAGCCATACTCACGATGGCCGCATCGACTGTACTTGTTCTGCGTTTCGGCCGTTTCCTGGGAGCCTCCCTCAACACCTGCAAGGTTTGAGTTTTATCCGCAAACATATTCAGTGAACAAACTCTTAATTTTTATTTGATTAATTGGACCCATTGACTCTCACTATTTGGATTCGCATCGACACAAATTCAAAAGGATTCTTTGTGTGCTCGAAACTTTTGAAAGAAACAAGCTAACACAACGTTATCACTTTGAAAACATGTCATTTTTTTCTGAGATACATTTAATAATTTTACATCGCATACATTTTCTTTGGCCCATCTTGAAGGCTTTTGACATATTCTTGTCACGAGCAACAGCGAAGTTGTCATTCCTCCCGTCAGTTATCTAGAGATTAAATGTGCATTAACGAAATTCTTCGCTCTTGTATCTTTCTAGTTTAACTTTGAACAAGTCCTATTAGGATTTTCTTATCTATCATTTAGTATCCAACTGCGATGGCTAGTTAGCGAAAAAAAATTATCAGTGTTTTTTTCAAACGATGCAGGTGCGTGGAGCCGTTTTTGTTGGCAAGAAAGTATTCATCCACACCCACATAGGAGCGCATTCACGATTTCTTCTCCGAAGCAATTAAAGCTCGTAAAAATAAGGCAAATTATAGTTGATTTTCATATTCTCTCTTTTCTTATTTGAGGCAGGTTATTTATGGGAGCATTAGTTTAGGAAACATCAATTCAGTTCATTTCCTTCATTTCGATTTGCAATGTGTGATGTAACTGTTTTGAAAGGGGAAATCATAAGCATTCAAAGACTATTTCATTGTGTATCCAATTTTGCTTTCGAGGAGAAAAAGATATTTTCCTGTTTTTATTTAGTAAGAAAGCAAAGGACGTCAATAGATTGTGTTTTGATTGATCTAGAAGCCATAGATCCTGCCAAGGTTTTTGAATTTGTCATTAGAAGTGAAACAAGGGAGAGAAGACAAGAACAAACTTCATTTTTTTGCTTTTTATCAGAGCGATTTTCATTGAGGATATTACTAAATTTCCTGTAGTCATGAAAAACTAGTTAAATCTAAAAATTAAAAGTTAAAATGCTCTCATAAATCATTACTTTACAGGTCTAAAGTTTATATTTTTGTTTCCTAAAATTTGGTATAATCTTGCAAACAAACTTTAATCAAAACCAAAACTCTGGTCTGTGTTTAGATGTGGCTGTACAAAACAACTACATAATACTTCAAAATAAATATCAATTTAAAAAAACTGCTTTACGAAAAGCAATGTCAAAAAATATATATATTTTCGAGTCTGGTCAAAATGCTTCAGAGTATCAAACTGAGACAATTTTAAGTCATATTACTGGAACAAATTGCCATGGGCTAACTAGATTTTCCTTTGGAAAAAAGGCTTCATTGTTTTAAGGAAATTATAAGTCGATATTGAAGTTTGTTGTCAGCCAGCGGCGCCACAAAAACGCAAACTAAAACATCTGGTTGTTTAGGAAAAACCTAAAATTTCAGTGTGATGGCAATCGTTATGCTCACAGAAGTAGTTTTATGGAAGAATGCTAATTCTTATCTCACGCTATCCATTTCGTAATTCCTCAGGTTTAAAGCGAAAGCATCAAGGGGACATGCCAAACAACTTGGCGCCGCGACACTTCACTGTCGGTTCAATGATTTCAGATCCCATTGTGGACAAGCGGCGAGCACGAGTCTTCGCCGAGTTTGAGCCCGCAGAAAAACCACCGTTCCCCGGCCATCTTCCTCTCGCCTCTTCACAAGCACTCCGACGTTCGTCCTCTATTGAGCTCTTAATTAAAATATTCCCCAAAATTAAAGTGAGTGTTCTTCAATTGATTCTGCAGTCATGTAGCGGTGACCTAGTTCAAGCTATTGAAGACGTCTTGTCAAAATGCAGAAACGACCCAACAGTTCTAGTGGATTCGACACCATGGCCAGCCGGCTACGCTGAAGAAATACACAACGAATACCGGCATCAGAGAGCAGAAAGCTTTAAATTAAGTAGAAGCGATGCTTTTATAGGGAGTCAACGGTCTGCTTTCACGCCGCTTCCATCATTGGCGAAAACGCACTTTTATCCTGGAGCAGCCGGGCCAGTAGCCTTCACAATTGACTCAAACAGAAGCAAAGAAAACCTTCAAACGGGATTTTTGTCTCTGTACGTGGACCCACGAATTGTCACTTCTCATTCCGCGGCAGGTTTGGTGAACAGTAATACACCGTCTAGGGTAAAAGACTTTGAAAGCGAAATCTCGTTACAAAGCAAAAACAGTGAAGACTCCACAAGTGAGAAAGACAAGTAGTGTAACAATTTTGACGTATACTCAATCATAAATAACAAACCACATAGGTTTAGACGATAGAAGCTCGACCATTCAACAAATTTTACTAAACGAGTCTTTTTGACAAAGAATAGAATGTCATTGTCAAGTACGACTTCGAGTAAATTCAATGTTGTGGCGGTTTAATTTCGTTCCTTCAATTAAACAGAGAAACAATTTTAAACAAATTCGTTAAGAAAATGAAACAAAACTTTATTTTTAAATTCGAAAATTATTGCTCAGTACCTGTTTAAAACTTATTAAGGCCAACCACATTATCTCCGCTAAAAGATCTAGGGTTTGTCCGTTCGTACAGAAATCGGAAAAGATCGGCACAAAGACTTGATATGAGTGATCTAAATGCTATGAATAAATGTCTGGAACTAAAACAAGGTTTGAAGAGGTGAAATTTAATGTAAATTTAAAAAGAATGAATTGCTTTAAAGATATCAGTTTCGTGAATTTAATATACAGCTTGCCGTGGTTGGTCGTGAGCAGACATCTGGCCTTATGGGAGAAACGGGGATAGGACTGGAGCAGAAAACTCGAATGAATTTGACCCTGAAGGGTGAAATTAACGCGCTTGATTCTTTCTGATACAAGAGGCCCCGAGGACAAGAACCTATTTATCATAGAAAGTTTGAACTCAACTTAAAATTGCTTATATGCTACATCCTCTGTGCCTATATAAATATCAACAACCGTCACACAGCTAAATACGAGAAACATATTTAACAAAACTTGTATGTAGCTTGGAGATTTTCTAAGACAATTTTGTATGGATAACTAAAAAGAGAAACGTTGTTTATTTTGCTCAACTCGCGTTGAACTGATTAGAAATACAACCGAAGAAAATTGCATTGTTCCCTGCACTGCCGTGTTTTGTCAAACAAGTAAATTCAAACAGCTTCTGTATGTAGCGTTGTGTTATTAAATACAATTTTTTAAACGAAGAATAGAGTTAATCAAAATGGTCAGAAATTGTATAATACAGAGAAATAAAATACCATATTGTACTAATAATTCGTCTATTTTTTAAACTTATAAGCCCGAGGCTGCTTTTTTTTTTTATCTAAAACAACATTACACTAACGGGAAAAACTTTGATAAATGTGGTTTGACAAACCCAAACATTACTGAAATCAAGGGTGTGTGAAAATACATGGAAGTGCGACGAGATTTTGAAAATATGTGCTAGAATTATTTGCCATTACCAACTTCAGTGTCTGAATCTGTTTTTCACACACTACAAAAGCAGACATTTTAGTCTCAGAAAGAAAGTTTCGAATTAAATTTTGGCCACAATGCCTTCAAGTCTTTCAAGCTTAAATAAACTATGTTTGTATAGACTTCAAATTACGCCAATATTCATTTGTTTCCACTTTATTCAACAAAGTCTGTATACTCCATTGTGTCGTCACAGAGTTTCGGAAAACCAAACGTTCTTGAAATATTACCATCACATTACTTTAGCATATTTTGTACGAAAATCTCGTAATATTCGCTAGTAGTTTTAGGTAAAGTTTGTCTCTGTTGAAATAATGTTTTCATTAAAGCAGCAAGATATGTAAGGGAAAAACGGAAAAAAAATTGACGAACCGAAATCAACAAAGCCCAAAGCTAAATTTCTTATAAATTAATAAATCTACGCTCATTGTGTTTTCCTAACATGTCAAACAATGCTCTATAAACGCTGTCGATAGAATAAAAGCAAAACAGAGGATGGTTTAATCCGGAAATTGTAAGTTCTGCATCAACTACTCAACAATACAAATTGAACAGTAATTTATAGCTCGCTGCAGGTGCCCCGCGAAGTGACAAATGGCGAGTCGTAGCTTCAGCTTCTTTGGCCATCTCATTCACCTGTTGGCGTAATTCCTTTTAGTCACCTGTCTAAAACTCGATAATGACTCCAGAATGGCTATTTTGTGAGTTCAGAATAAGGACTTGCACACCGTAATAACATCTAATTGCAATTTTGAACGCGTGAAGCTGTAAACTTTAAACCTTCTCAAAAGAATGGCAAGCGACTTACTTATATTTTTGAGTTAGAGAAGCTATCAAATAATAAATAATATAGATGTTTCGGTTTTGAACTAGAAGGTCAGATCTCGTATTTGCATTCAATTTAAATTTTAAGCGACAACATTGACTTCTCAAAGATTATGATAGAATGTTATTATGAATTATATTTTGCAAACAAATCGTTGGATCTCTTGACTGTTGGGAATAAATTGAAACGAAACTTCGGCAACTTTCTTACGCCGGTATATTGAAATTTAACAAATTGTATTCCCCAATACGTTTATTTAACTCCATTTTTCAGTGGTTAAGAAACACTCTCTTACAATGCATAGAGGTTTGATTATAATACTCTTTCAATTGAAACTATAGGTGTGTAATTCAAAGTGTCATAATTTGGTTTATATGCGGGCAAAACGAACGTTTGATTCGGCACAACCGGAAGGGAATTTTTAATTGAGTAAAGTTTTCTCTGAAGCTGAAAACATAAACCACAAGTAATATTGGACAAATGAGAATTGTTTAGCATGCAGTCTCTGAACAGCTCAATATGAAATTTGGTTTGAATTTTAAATTTTTATTCAGATCTGAAGGACTTCTAAAGAGTTTAATAAAACATACACACAAAATAGGCTTTTAACACGGTTTTTGATCTTTGAAAAGTACACATCTGCGAGATGAACGGGATTCGGCTAATGGCGTGGAGTTGGCTTAGCTTATAGAGTGTACCTCGTTTGACTTGTGTTAGCCAATTTTGCTCGTGGTGGATTATATCTCGCTGTACAAATCACGCTGAATTAGCCATTTGACTTTATTTAATGCTTATTTTTCTGTAACTCTAGAAAAAGACATTGACAGAAATGATTAAGCTGCAACAATGAAACAAGAAAGACAATCGGAGTTTACATTCGGGTTTTTTCCAGGGCCGTATCTGCAAGGCGAACAAAATTATTACTGTTCCTAACTCAGTAACTGTAGTTATTCTTCCGGACGATGTTTCTAAGTAATTAATTCAACGGGTTATCTTTCGGGTGAATTGGTAATTTTGTGTCACGTTTAAATTCTGTTTAACTTGTCCTCATAGATGCCTTTTCAGACGTCATTCGATTCGGAAGTCTCAACAAACATTCTCTGCCATTAGCGCATTCACTGTCACCGAAAGGTTATATCGCTTCTAAGTGTTTTGAAGTTTTATTAACGAAGGTGTCGTCTATAATATCTCCGTTAATCATAGCCATAAGTGCGGCGAGATTAAAAAAGGGGACGTTTTAAGTTTGAAGATTTTTCAGCCAAAAGACCACTTAAACTCAAAGTGGTGATCGGTTAAATGATCCGATTTTAAATACTTTTTCCCTTTCCGACCGGCCTTTTCTTTGGTCTTGCCGAAATGTTTTCGACGATGTCTTTCATTTTCTTCCTTCCGTCTTAGTGGCATTCAAAAGAAGTTCGCATTATCAACAACAAAGTGCAATTCGATAAGAATATGCCAAATGATATTTTTCACGTATTAGCCTGGTTTACCCTTGTTGCAATATTTTCCAGGGCCTGCAAAATACAAGTTTATTCTTGAAAGTACAAAATGCCCTCTGTTCTCTCAAACATTTAACAAGATTTTAGAAATGAATTCTGAAACTCCAATTTCCTGTCAATGGTTGCGGATATCTCCAGTTAATTTTCAGTAGGCAGTTTATTTTGGCACAAAGACCTTTGTTTAAAATGTCCACAAGACTTTGTAGATCAAAACTTAAAGTATGCGAAATGGTGAATGAACCTCTTTTGTATTATTCATGTAGCTCTTGTACTTATTGAGAGTTTTTATTTCAATTTGGTTTGTTCTACTAGTTCTATTTGCATTTTGCTTGTCTTGCTTTTAACACGGGGGAAGTAATCAAGTAAACGAAACCATAGCAAAAGACAATATTTAAAACATAAACAAAAACGGGCAAACAAAAAAATAGTAGACTGGTTTTGAGCATTCTGTCTTTACACTTAATTTACTTCATTTATATTTAGTTGCTTTATAAACACAGTTAACCTAAAGGGTGGCTTTTGTTCAAATTGTTATTCTTTCTGTAAACAGCAGAATTTGTTCTCTGTTTATGAACTCGCTTGTGCGCGCTCAGTATATCCAGTAGTGCCATCCCGCTTTGATTACTGCTTGCCTGCAGGGCTAGAAAGTTCTTGCTCGTTTTTATCTTTGTTCACACATCTCATTCAAAAACGAACCGAATTATGACTTGAACATCTGATTGTAGTGGTTTTTCGCGAGAAGAAGCACACAAGAGAAGTGTCAGAAAAACGATGTTAGCAGGTTGCACCTGCGTGCATGCAACTCAATGTTGGCACAATCTAGAGAATTTTTTACTGTTCAGCGAACACCAGAATATTATTTTGTACCGAACAAACTTCCTTTTCATGTATATCTTATGGGAAGCAACAGTCATTAAATGAAGTAGATTGAGAGATTCGAGACTGAAATATCGATTTATTGACATCGCGTCAACGCATAATTATTGGCAACAGAAATTGTTATTCTTTTAAAAAGTTAATTTCGATATCTAAAATAAGATATAGCCATTTCATGGGAAATATTAAAAAGCTGTTTATAACTGAAAAATAATAAAAAGTGAAGAAGAAAAACATTCTATAGCCGCTGAAAGTAACAGTTTTCAAAATGAAGAGTATCAAACATTAAAAATTTGTTGTCGAGTTGGTTTAAAGATTTATAAGATACCTGCGGTTTTTTCAAAATTTTA
>JAOBRH010633553.1:14110-24604 GCA_027575125.1 Umimayanthus parasiticus | reverse complement strand
ATGAAAGTTGATCAAAATCCCGCATCACTTTTCTGAAACTAGCGGACGAGAACCTAATAATCTATTTCCGTCGGCCTAATAACAACGTGGAAGACATAAGAACCTTATTACATCCCGGAAAGCACCCGTAATGTGTTTTTTTCACGTGCCTTCAGTACGTTTTCAACTGGCCAGCAGCTTTTCTAGCTAGTTTACAGCAAATCAAATCTTGGAATTGCTGATATGTTTGAAAGCCAAAAGTAGAGAGCAAAATCGAAGAAGTTTGGTCATATTTTGACAGTTTCTTTACGTGAAATTCGCACTGCATTTAGCAAATTCTTTTGTTAACATTTTCGCTGGGTATTTAAAAATGGCGCAAGCAGCATCGAATCAATCTTATAACGTGAACGAGGTTCTATAACTGTTGGATGAAAATGATGGTGAAGGAAAGATCAGCAGCGACTCAGAAATGAGTCCAGATGAAACTCCTGCTGGATATTCAGTCAATCTTGCTGGCTAAAATGATGCCTGATGGCGTAGAGAGCGAGAGCGATAGTGAGAGCAAAGAAGAGGAAGAAGAGTATGAGTGGCGGCAAGAACTGCTGAACCAACATTGAAGGGTGGCCGAAAGTGCTCACGAGAGTTCCAGAAATCGATGAAGATCACAAAAGTTTCGTGGCATTTCCTAGCCAAACAGCACGAGGCCATCTGAACCTCAGCGACACTGTAACCAAGGCAACAGAAAAACAGGGCCCAAGCAAGTGAGTTTGTATGGGAAAATCAGTTCCAAAATCGTAACTTTATACGGTCACTTACAAGACATTGTGGGCCTACAAGAAGTTTTGAACAAGAACTCAAAGCGATTGACTATTTTCAGCGGTTTTTCTCAAAGGAAGCGTGGAATTCCCTTGTTACAATGACCATAGTTGAATGCCCGGCGAAAATGAGGGAGGGGGGGATAATCATCAAGGCAATTGGAAAGATGTGTCATTGCAGGAAATTTAGACGTTTATGAGCTTTTCTATGTTTATCGGGGTCGCGTCTGAAATCAGAATGTTTTTGCAAAATAAACACTGGCTGGTTGAAACACCTGGTTTCAGTGCAGTCATACCCCAGAAGAGATATTTCGTGATAACGAGGTACCTGCATGTATGTGACGAGGCCAATGCCGGTCCAAAGGGTCAGCAAGGTTATGAGAAGATCTACAAGATGAGGCCATTTCTTTACTTCCTGCTGCCTAAATTCATCTCTGATTTGGGATTAAAATTTAGGAACTTGCGGATCCCACACAGAATAGGTGTTGAAGAAGCAGCTGTACGGTTGGGTTAAGGTCGAAGATGGAAAGCCAGAAAAGGTGCTGGCAAAGAATGAGGCGAAGCAGCTGTGTGGTGGACTTGAAGATTTGTATCACCAGCTCTTCACTGATGACTCTTACACCAGCGTACAGCTTTATATAGAGCTCTACGACTCCGGAATTTATGCCTGTGGCACAATTCTAGCCACAAGGAAGCATTTTCCAAAGCACATTGTATTTGGTTCCACTAGAAACACTGAGAGGGGAACATGTCAGTTGCGTTACTCCTCCCCCTTTCCTGCGGTAATAAGGCTTGATAACAAGCCTGTTTATTTCCTTTTCACCATCCACATGCTAGAGTTCCTAACAAGGGCCCCACAGGCTGCTGGAGAAGTTAGAAGAGGTCTTCTGGTGCAGCAAGTGGTATATTTTCTATTCCCTGCCCACCATTCCTGAAATATTATAACACGTCCGTGAGTAGTCTAAAACGAGGGAATCAGATGATTCGGTACCACTGTTACAGCCGCAAAACTTTCCACTGGTATGTGCGTGTTCTTCTTCGCCAAGTGGACACAGCTATCCACAATGCCTTTGTCACTGAAGGCCACCGGAAGGGGCACAGACCAAGGCAAGGCGAGCCAAGAACAGTCTTGGAATTCAGGCTGGAACTGGTGGAGTAACTTGTCAGAGCTTCATGAGCATCCAGACAGCAATCCCCTTGGGTCCCTGCTGGCATCGATGCTAGGCTGACCGATGTTCGTGACCACATTCCAGCCATGATATCAAGCAAGAGCACATGCCAGGTTTGCCTAACGAAGGCACAGCTCAAATAAAACGTTGATTATGGGCACTAGCCAGATGACAAGAAGCACAAACTCCCACGTGGCACGACCCAGTATTTATTGTAGTCAGTGTCGGGACACACCTGTTATTTCAAAATCCAACAACTGTTGGAAAGACTGGCACTAGAATAAATTTCACTGGGTGTAAAATTGTTTTAAAGGATCTGGGCTGTTTGCTTAGTTTATTTCCCAAAACCTATAGTATCTGCAGATCTTTTTATAAAAATACTTTTTGCATAATTTAAGAGTTAATTTATGCAATTTAAGCAAGTTCAGAAAACAGTGAGAAAACCTGATGTTTGTGAATTAGAACTCTCCTGTAAGCTAAACATTGGGAAATGTTAGCTGAAAACAAGAACTGACAGCCAAGCTCTAGTTCTAGTGTAATCAGCTTTGCTAATGTAACACAATTATACATGCACGCCTGTCATTTTATTCGATATTTTTCATACCAGGAAAAAGAACCACGCCAAACTTGGTATAAATAGAAAGTGCAATAGACGTAGTTATCTTGTTTCACTGATGACTGCTCTGCATGAAAGTTCAAAAACGAAAAAAAATAAAGATGATTTTGCATAAATTAATGGATAATTATGCAAGTTTGTTACCAGCTATTGTTTATATTGTGTAAACAATTATGCAACTTGTAAAACAAGTCTTGCTTGTTAGAATGATACCAAATGGGCTGGTCACAAACACTTCCATGAGGCAAGAGCTGGAGATTTAAAACTACACCAAAAATGTAGCAAAAATAGCAAAAAAAAATGCCAGGGTACTGGAGCATATATTTGAAGAGAACCAAAACACGTGCTGTGTTTTAATTAGAGAGTAAGCTAATAGAAAGAAAATTATAAACTAACGAGATATTGGATCCCAAATAACTTAGATGAATTGCTCTTTCTTACGAAATTAGGAAGATGGGAATACACGGAAAGAAACATGAGCATGTCTATAATCTTTTTAAGAATGAGTATATCGAAGCATTTGCAACAAGCACATTATATCACGAGACCACACAATAACACAAATCAGGTATTGAAATTATCCCTTTTTATGTCGGTGCCTTAGCACAGAATAGAAAACAAACTGATGCCATCAATAACTGAACAAATACTTCAAAACATCAAACGTTTCAACTACTGTGTTTGCTGGGAAGATACGGAACAATGGCAGGAAATGAACGGTTGTTGAGAAGTACTCAGGGACACTTGGGACTCTTCAACTGAGTCAACGAACTTTACATTTCTCTATTCCTCTACCAATCCCTCGCTACGGCTGTCGTTATCATTAGTTATTTACTAGAAAAATATCAGTTAATCCCAACTTTACACCAGACCTGTAATGTTTACTGATACCCAAACTATTGTATTACGTGGACAGTAGTCGATTCTGGCTGGCACTCATAGGTTTGCAGAACATCTCAAAAACAAGGTGTGAAAGCTTTGCTTACATTTTCTTTTTACCAGACATTAATTGGTGAGCTTTTCAAACGCAAGAGAGACGAAAAAGACTCCAAAAACTATTTCTAAGAGTTCTGCCCCTATGTCGGTGGCATTCGTGAAAATTGCAGAAAAGGTTTGATAACGTATTTCAGAACTAGTGCATCCGCGGAAGCCAACACTGGGTAAAAAGCGACGTGGTTGAGAAAATACATATCACAAGGCCATTCAGGGTATGGAGATTTACATTAATTCCTTGTTCAATTGTAATGTTGTTAAAATGTTATCATTAGTTTATATGTTGCTGGTGAAAGAAGCGAGGTGGCATTCATGTTAGAGTATATTAAATTTTGATCACCTATATGTGGCATTTATCTTCAAGTTCTACAGAATAGATGCTCTATAAATTGTATTACCATTTGTACGTTTGTCGAAATTCAGGAGTTCTATTTTTCAGTGTCGAACACTCAATGGTTTTACCCCACCCGAGTTTTTGCCAAGTTGCTCTACATACTCTTGGCTCCTATATGGAGCTATTTCTACCAGTAACCATGTGAGCAGCCCACAGATACTCTTGAGAGACCAAAGGAAGGGTTGCAGAGGATAAAGTTACATTCGAAAATGGAATACAAGGAGCGTTTTTTGATTTAGCATATCAAAAGCAAATCGGTTCGTTTGTATAACTGTTCATCGGGGAGATAATACGGTACCTTACAAAGAGGTAAGCAATGTTATTCGCAAGTCTGTTGGCATTGCTGTGTTAGTTCAACATCGACCATATCTTACCCCGTGGTGATAACAAGTATTTCAGTGTCCTGGAAGATGTAAGAATCACTGATATCCAAACACCGTGTGGCCATAAACAAGCTTTCTTCTGTTGTGCATTGGCAGTTCAGTTCAGTGAACGTCGCACCCTCCCACAAGGTCGACATAAATATTCAACCAACGGCAGTACCAAACACACTTGGCCTAATGGCCACTTGGCACAAAAAACGACCATGGGACGCAAGTAGCTGAGAAACTAAACGAAACGCAGGAGTACTAAGCTTGCTTTATCGAGTATGGAAAAGAATTAGGTGTCGCTGGAACACAAGTTAGATACAGGTGTAACGTGACAACACTCAGCCATGCGATCAATTTTTTTAGGTCACTCTTGTGCTATAAAAATCCAGAAAAAGGTGGTGCGGTGTCCAGTAATTGAAGTGACTCATACATTACTGGATTATCCATACATTATTACTGGATTATCCATACATTATTACTGGGTTATTCATACATTATACTGGGTTATTGTGGAGTGTTTACGTCATTGTGGAGAACAAATTGCACACAGGATTGCTGATTTGATGTCCCAATTCGAAGATTCAAATATTAACAAAGGCCAGCGAGACAGTGGAAGAAAGATAATAAAGCCAAATTCCCGGATCTATCGAGTCAGAAAGAGAGGTGGAAGAGCGACAAAGGAAGAAAGAAAAGGAGCGAATTTCAAGCGAGTCGCGCTTGAGAGACAACGCCGCGAGCTGTGGAACCGAATCGAGACGGGCAGCAGAGGAGGCAAGACACACGATCAGATATCAGTTGGACGATCCTTCAACATGTAGACACTGAGACGAACGCAAGTGGGAAGCGAGGCCGAGAGACGTTTTTGTAAACAAGCGAAACGAATAACAGTTGTGTTTAACATCTATAAAGATACCATCAAGACAAGTTTGCAAGAAAACTTGCCCAACGTAGAAAATGCAACAAGCCTGGTTCACATATTGTGAAATAATATCAGAACAAGCCTAAAAAATATACAGAAATGGAAATGACAATACAAGATGGAACAGGTTTATAGCAGTGTTGCTTCGTCCCTCGCTGTTTCAAATTTCTTACGTTAATTGTTCTCAACTCTTACCTTAATTCACAAGTGATAACCATAACATAATGGGTTTCAAAATAATGGGAACTCTTCCAGGTTCCAGACCTCCTGCTGTTCAACAGCGCTCGGACAAAGTTCAGAAAGGAAGGGGTTTGTTTTTGTATATAACCAAAAATGTTTTATGTTAGATTAAAGGTTGTTACCTGGATTTTCTTTTGATATTTTTATTTATATACAAGTGGGAAATATAGTTTACAGTTAGTATTTAGTTCGCCATTCTACTGAAATAACAATCGTGAGAAATGGAATCTCTCTTTACATTGCAACCATGTTCATTTTATACATATTTGACAAAGTATGTTTCTTCATTACAGAGTCTTGGAGGGTTTCTCTATTAAATAAGGGTTTGACAAAAGATCCAAAGCATTTTGAGACAGCTGATAATCCAGTAAACATTTTCGATGTAGTAGAATGAGAGGACAAACCTTTGCAAATGATATCTACTGCAGTTCAGGCCAGCAGCAGTGATGTCAATTGGTGATAAGCCACCCAAACAAGTTCCCAAAATGATATGGTCAAAATGGACGGGAAAAGGAAGATTAAAGACAGCAGAGGAAATGTTGAACTGAACATTTGGGAAGACTTAATAGAAAACTAGAAAGTGGAAGGTCTTGCGATATCACTAACCTTGCAATAAAGAACTATCCTGGAGAACATTTCTTAGTACAACACGATCAACAACCTCCGAAACTACGTAGTTTGTTTCAGAGAGCCGGTGACAACTTATCTGTAATCTGACAGTGTTAATTCAGTTATAGAAATAGTCCAATATTGCCAGAAGGATCAAAAACCTTTCACCAGGTATTGGCAGTTTGGTAATAAACCCGAGTGCAAAGACCACTTATAAAGGAGCAAAAATAGCTGACAGTGGCAATCACAGAAGGTCTGAATCTGTGTGAAGATACCTGGACCAGCAATCACTAATCTCCATGACAGGTATCATGAAATGATCTAGAATTGCTGGAGTTCTTCGACTTTTTATTAAATGCAAGACGACTGCCAAGGTGATTTGAGCAAGTTAAGAAGTCATGGTATTAGCCAACTTCAGACGCTTTGTCGACATTTTGAAATTATCGTTAAAGCTTCCAGTAGCTGAAATCTGTTTCGACAGTTTAAACATTTAGCGACAAGATACACGAACACTGAACAGCTTATCGACGAATACAAAGACGTGTATCCAGATTTTGCTAGTTTTGCCTTTATTAATTTATACATTAGTTGTTCCTGTATCAAGTGCTCAAAGTGAAAGTGGTTTCTCTGTGCAGAACTTCATTAAAACAAAGCTGGGGAACAGGCTCCAGTTAGAACGCCTGAATGGTACGATGATCAGGCCAATGGTCAAGACACGAAGCAGATCAATTTTCTCCCTGTGGCTAAGGAGTCTGCTACGACGAAGGAAAGGAGTAGAAAAATAAATGTGTTGACCTTTTTTGGCATCAAAATATACTTCCTGTGACAAAAGTTTGGAGAGTACATTGTTACGTTGACTTTTGGTCAGAAGTTGCAGGTGGACTTTGGTCATTCTCGAGTACAGCCATTACTTTGTATTTTGTTCTCCACAATAATAAAGCATTCAGTCTTCCGCGTCTCCAGAACCTTGTAGTAAATATTGCTAAATATTCTTAGCCAATTAATGCTTGGGAGTTCTAATGAACTTTCGTATGCTGCCACTGGCAAATATGGTACAGCCAACAGAATTGTGTATTAATTTGGGCACACTTGAACAAACAGTTTAGAATATGACATGTGTGCTGTGCTTACAACTTATCAATTATTGGAACCGTTGTTAATTTATGGCACATTTAAAACTGAACAGAAATGTGCACCACGTGGTTATTCCAAATTAACCAAAAGTGCGCAAATCAGAAAACAGGAGACGCCAGTGACACCCGGCATTTAATTATGGGTTTCATTAGACGTCATTCGACATAACGACAGTGTTGATTACACTTCACCAGTGGACTGGAAAATTGTGTTGCAAAGAAAATGAAAATAATTGCGCCAAAGTTAACTCAAAGCGTTCGCCAACATAGACCAGAGTGGTACCACCGAAAAACTCACTTGTGCTTTACTTCAGTTGGACAGAGTCAAGCCAGGCTGCAGACTAGAACAGAAATGACAGTTGCTGCAATACCAAAAGCATTGATTATTGAAAAATATAGTACCAGAACACTTGAGACATTCGGAATTGGAAGTTTTTATCAAGCAATGGCCTGCAGGCAAACATTTTAAAAGTAAGTTACTCTTTGGTTCTTCTTGCCCCTAAGACGTGTGACGAGGAGCATGGTGTGACCAAAGTAATGACAATGTGAAAAGTTTGATTCGATTTTTTTGATTTTTTTCTGTGACCACTGCAATGACACAGCCGTTATGTTCACAGTGTTGAGTCAACTCGATTTGTGAATATTTTACTGAAACGTGCACAAGATAAACTATCATAATTTACCATAATCTTAATATAGTTTTTTTGAGGCTTTCTTGTTTTGTTCCTTATCAGTTAGTATGTACACATTAGCACCTTTTGAAATAATTATCTTACTGATTTACTGTTCTATAGTTAGTGTAATTTGTTTGATATATATTTGTATAGTTACTATCTTTGTTGATGTAAAAATGGCTAAATAATGCTAATAAAAATAAAACAAATTTTTTTTCTTCTTTTGAAACAAGGGCTTTACATCAAACCTGTACCAACCTTTGTTGATAAAATGACATATTCAACTTACTCGCCAATGCAGAAACGATAGTTTAAAACAAAAACAAAAAAAGGTTTTCCAGTGCTTTCACTATGTTCATCATCCCAACTACATCAATATAGGAAATTGGACTTGCCAGATGCTAGTCACAGTAAATACAAGACTTTTTCTCACTGTTCTTTTGCAACCACGAGGTGATGAGCCACTCCAGTTGTACCGAAGTGAAAACAATTGGCAAATACAGCTGTTCATGAATGCAAGATCCTAGTCACAACTACACTCGTAAATAACCAGTTGAAGAATTCTACAAGCCAAAAACACTTTAGCATTTAAAACAACGAACATAAAAAAAAGATAAAACCTTGTTTAAAAAGTTAAAACTAGATGCTGCAAGCAGTCCAAACTCGTGCTGATTCTTGCCAATGGACATTTTGAAAAGTAATTGGAAAGAACAAGTTAACTAGTTTATATGAAGTGCTATGGTAATCTAATTTGCCACTTATGAACGACTTAGAAGATTGCCAGCCGATCTTTTTTCAGAACGTCTGCTATACGAGTTTTGCGAGATCTGCTAACAAATTGTTTCATTTTGAAGAGAGAAGACAGGAAGGACGAAAAGAACAAAAAGACGACCTGCGCTGATCCACGTTCGAACCTGGACCTCATACTTCGAAGTCAGATCCGCTGACCAGTATGCTACTGCACTGTGACGTATCAAAACGTCAACACATATGAAAAACAAGATCATGAGCTAAGGAAAATGACCGGCAAACTTCCACTTGCATCCTCCCGGCCTAAGTAAAACGACTAAAATAACAAAATATAAGAAACGTGTCAGAAGCACAAGAATCAAAGTTTATTTGTCAAAGGTGTTCCTGTACAAACCATCATGTACATTTACACCGATGTTCACTTCAGTATGTAGACCCATCCAGCAAAAACATGTCCTACTACAGGCACATACAGTTCATCAGTGTGCATAAACAAAATCACATCAGGAACAACTACCTGTAAAGTTCCGCAAGCGTTTTGCAGGAGCAGACAGTTATTATGTTCAGCTCTAGACAAATACTCCCAAAAATCTTTAAAATGTCCACACCAGACTAAAAACAACTGTAATGTCTATACGTTTTGACCCCAAAACTTTTAATTCTTAAACAAATAAGCAATGGTACATGCACTCTTTTTAATGGAAACAGGTGTTACAGATCCACAACGTTTCCACAATGATCCAAACATAAACATCAGAACACAGTTCAACTATTACAATAGAAAATATGCTGATTTTGTTAAATTATCGCATTTGGAATAACGTTTCATTTCTTTCTTTTAACACAAACAGCCACAATTACTTTGTTACTGAATACGCGTTTGATGTCTAGAAACAGGTCCTCCTAAACATTCCATTCTGCAAAGAAATCATCGACAAACTGCACAATTTGCAGTCGTGTATCCGTCTCGTATCCAGCAAGAAGCCTTGGAAAATCCTGGAACTGTTTGGTGCCAACAAACTGCTCTGTAAGGCTACGCGCATGCCTCTTGAACTCATCCTGAGGGAACAGAGCACATTTCATTGGTTTTCTCCATACAAAGGATTCAACACAAGTGCCGAACGCTCTCCAGGAAATACTAAGTTTCCAAGAAATACAAATTTTACAGTAGTCTATACCATATTTAAACACAGCAAGGTGTCAGCAAAAGAAACCTCTCTCGTTATTCTCCCACGGTAAAAAAAACCGAACTTATTATCACATTAATGGTTGAAAAAGTGGCAAACGGGAAAAACAGTAATTCGTCGTCCAAAGATAAAGCTAGCTTTCACGTGAAAAGCACTGAATACCTTTAACTACACCAAGTTTCGTGGCGCTGGAATCACTCAATGTTATTTACGAACGATCCTCGCTAATACAGTATCTGCTTTTAAACTGAGCTCAAACTACAAAAGATAGTGACAGTTTCAATACAGATACTCTACCAAAAGAAAACTCGAAAGCAACGAAAAAGCCTTTAAAAGAATTCAAAGTACATCTGATTTCACCAACTGCACTGTCAACTCCCCAAACGTAAAACAAGGAAGTCAAAGGTTTATAGCATTCGACCATTGATCTGGCAATTATTAAGTCCTTCCACAAACCACCGTGTCCCTGAGTCATTATACAATGTATACAACTTAAAGAACATCACTGAATCATTTATTTATGTGAAAGAAGTCCAATCAAAATACTCTGTTATCTGTTATTACTACATATAAGTTTATGTTATTGACACAAACAATTTCACGAGTTGTTAAATTCGTATTACAAGTATTACACCATGACAAATA
>JAOBRH010633553.1:0-14010 GCA_027575125.1 Umimayanthus parasiticus | reverse complement strand
GTATCTAGTTAGTCGTCCACAAATGGTGTGTGCAACTCGATCACGAAGGTCTTTTCTTTCATTTCTAGCTCGCTCGTTGTCTACATCATTGGTAAAAGACCCTCCTACCTGACGCTGACCAATCACATTTTGTGAAGATGATCCTCCAACTACTATGCCTACAATTCGACCTTCATCTCTGTCACACTCACTTTCAGAGCTCGTTTGGGTTTTTGTAAAGGGGTCGACCATACCAGGTTGAAGATAGGGGTGGGATATTAATTGCCTTAGATCATTTTCACCAGAACTATCTCGAGCACTCCTCAAAGAAGTCAAAGGCCGGTGTCGCCCCGTTACTGGATTTGCCATGAACCATCGCCTGAGTGTATTTCGTGGCAACACAATTTCCTACAAAATAAATTGGGCACAAATAATCTGAGCAAACATTTTTTCCCAGGACCCATACATAACATGATTTCTACTCTCAAATCGACATTAAATTCAAGAACTTATTCATTTTTGTATAATATTTTTGTTTGCTCCTCAAACAAAGAAAAATATGAATTAATAGCACGAAATTGTACAAATAAAACAAAAATAAATATGTATACCAAATGTTATCAATTTGCAGTTACACTCTTATTTATCACTACTACTACATAACAGATACAGCGAATTGAAAAGCACAACATCTAATACAAATGCAATAGTTTACGTTTAAAAAAACTGGAATGTCTAGATTTTGTTTCCATAGTATGATGATGTGCTTATATTTTGCCCACGACAATACGCTTTTTTCAAAAAAACTCCTGGGATTGTCCAGAGTTTGCTTCTATAATACTACGATGTGTTCAAAGGCTAAGTGCTATTATTATAAAAACATTTTATCGGCTGTGAAATGCAGTAAAACCACTGGGGAAACACAGCACATGCTAGCTGTCAGAGCAAGGAACCCTGCATTAAACGTGACCTGGTTTAAATACCTCAAATCTTTCACCCTTGGGTTCACATATGATTGGTGGATTCAGTTTGTAGAGTATCTCTTGGATCATCTCTCTCATCTGGTCTGCCATTCGCCTATCTTCAATGCCTCCTGAAAATGACCCGGTTGCAGTTTCCGCTCTAAGAACTATCTTCAATGAGTTACAGACCTCATCATTGTACCAATTCCTTCCTGCGTTCTCAAGCACTTTTTCATGTAACACATTCAAATGTTGCTCAATGGAGAACTGTGTCTCAAGGGCTGTTAAGCTTGTCTGGATTATCAGCACCCATGGGTCCAGGCTGGTGCTGGAATACACTCCAGAATCGCAGCCACTGAGAAACAAACCCTTTGCCTGTGGCAACCTACCAGTTTCTCCAAATCCATTCACAAGGGCCCTGTGCACGTCGGAGTCCCTGGGAATGAAATTCCTTTCCATATCTGTAAACACGTCCATTGCAAAATCTAATGATCCATCTTCTACTAAAGACCTAAGCAAATCGTTGTAGAGTACCACTCGCTGTTCAAGTCCAAATGCATCTCGATTTCCCATTTTCCGCAAAAGCTCAAGTGCACGAGAATAGTTTCTTTCACCCAGGAAATTAGTGATCAAAGACTGGAAGACGTATGTTCGTTGGCTGACTTCCTCGCTAGTCAACAAATGCTCTTCAGAATTTAGGTAATTCGCATCATTTAAAACAACAACAGCACCTTCATTCTGTGCGGGAACAACTTTTAGACAAATATCTGCAGCTAACAAGGCAACACCTGCGGTTGAGAGCTGCACTACAGATCCAAAACCCTTGTCTGGCTGTGAATACAACACGCGACACTCGTGTAACTTGTGCAAAACTGTGTACCCTTCAGTGAAGGCCAGATTTGAATGACACAGCTGCATCATGGAAATACCTATGTGGCCAACCAACAACTTATCTTGCTCCTCAAATGCTGCACCAGGACTGGCAAATCGTCTCTGTGGGTTGACGTCTTCAAGACATCCCTGGAGCTTGCTCAAGAATTCTGTAAATATAACATCGGCATTGCCTGTACAATTGTCAGTAAGCGCAGCACAGATGTTACTGATTACGTCCTGCTCCATCGGAACACCCGCGCTTTTCAATTCAGTATATATCTTGGCGATCTCACCCCACTGTTGACGAGTACCTGCAAACTAAATACAAAAGAATTGATAAACACCGAAATCACTTGCCCTCTGGTGAATAAACTATTATACAAATATAACTATAATCAGGGAATGTTTACAAAATAACGAATTACAAAATGGTTAAAGAAAATATGCAAAAAAAAAAAAAACGAACGCAAAAGTGAAGAAGAGCTTTGAAAAATGAAAAGCTAATTCTAGACGTCTTGGGCCACGTTGGTTTTCTCAACTTCCTTTCTGTAATTACAATTAGAAAATGACAGAGCTGCTTCAATCGCCGTTTATAGTTTACCTGTATCTTTGGTATGTAGAATTGAGAATTCTGTTTGTCTGGAAACTGGAATCCACTTGTCCCATGAACAGTTACAGGAAGGGAAACTGGGGCAGAATTGGTAGACTTCACGTTTGGGACAATAAGTTGTTGGGGTTGATCTACAGGTCCCGGGTATGCTGCAAGTGGGCAGTCTGCACTGCGAGTCCTCCGGACACCCTGTCCAAACTGCTGCTCTGTTAAAACAGGTGGGGGTGATTGGGCAAACGGGCTGCTGAGCTGTCCAAATCCACCCTGCACGCCCTTCAGCACAAATGGGTTGTTAAGGGAAGTACCACCAGCCTCACCTGCAGAATAGACTATACGATCAATAACTAAAACTCCCATAAGTTTACAAACATCTATCTTCTTCTTGCGCTATCATATACACTTTCCGAGTAGAAATGTGTAATTATCAAACTTATCAAATGGAAATGTATGGAGACACGAAACGAGAATTCAGTAACCCGTCATTTGTCATTTTCAGAGGTGAAAGGGTTACTCAAACACACTGAACACCATCATGCAAAAGTCTGGGCTTGTGCGATTGACAATATCGTAGCCTCGTACATTTTCTTATAAACGGAACAGAAGTCAATCTATTGAATACATATCTGCTTTTTCTGTACTAGGGCAGCGATTCCATTACAGCTAGGTCTGGGTAGAAAAACATCACAACTGAATACGAATATGTCAAATAACAAAAACTTTAGCTGTTATTAGCAAGAAATCTGCTTGAAAAAGTTCACACAATTCTTGCAAAACACTTTGCTACTGTCTAATCGGTGCAATCGTGGCAATATTGTTTGTTTTAAATTGATCTGTCTCAATCTGTCTCTCTGCTTCAAACTTTCATATTCGATAACTTTTGGCTCAAGTCGATGTTCAGCATAACTCAAAACATATTGTTCTGTCGGTCTCAAACAGGAGGTTTTTATGGTGTAACACAACCGAATTATGTGATTTCTATTGCCCTTACAAAATTCAGTAGTTGTTTTGCCACATCATTTTCATGTTTGAGTGAATGGAAAAAGCATAGGGCAGGTCTTGTCTTCAATAGGACTCCAGTCCCAAACCCCTCATGCTTGATTAGAAAAAGAGGAAATAATTTATGTTCCAAAATGGCATTCAACCAATGCTTTTTTTAGTTGCTGAAATTACCGAGCTACACAAAATGAAAAGCATGCAAGGGGAAACAAGTAGTTGAAGTATATTTGTCTTATTGTAAACAAAAGTATTCTCTGATCATTTCTTAAACTCAGTCAATAAAACTTATAAAATCTATCATCATCATTACAGTCCGTTTTCGTGTCTGGCGCAAAACGTACTAGTCCTCGACTAACAAGCTACTGTAAATATCGAGCACTGATAAAAGCTACTAAATCAAAAGGTATCCTTACTTTTATTGTTAATTTAAAAACTAAAGAATAACTTATCTAGATTTCGTTTTCTTATAAAAGCAATGCTTAAATACTAAGGGAATATGTTATCAGTTTTACGAAGAAAAAATGATTTTCTCGTTCTTGTTCACACAAAAACCCCAGGAAAAATATTATGGCAAGGTTCGCTTTGTTGATAATATATTATTTAGCAAATAACAAAACATATAGAGCGCTATTACTAATAAAATACAGAAGGCTCTTCGGAAATGGAAATTGGGCAAAAAGATAAACGTTGCTTCATGCACTAATATTAAATTGGAAGCACCAAATATTACAATAAAATACAAACCTTGTTTGACTGTTTGGTTCGTAGCTGCACCTGAAGCAAAGCCATTTGGATGCAGAAAGCAGCATTTGTCACCTTTTAAACATCCACCCGGTTTATCAACATACTTGCAAAGCTCTAGGGAAATGTCAGTTACCAAAGTTTTTGAGATACATTGCTTACAAAAACTGACAGAATATCAAGTTTTAGGGCATGTTTATATCATTTGGCATATGGCCAAAAGAAGGAAATTAAAAGGAAATTCTAAATTTCCTGGCACGTTTCTGGATGTGACTAAGTACATTGTAATCTATCATTGTGACGAAGTCTGTAGCAATAAGCCAACATTTGACAAAACGATTTTGTCTTAGAAGATATTTCCAAGGCTATATGATGTACCTATGTTAGGTTAGGTAAAATCTAAACTGTAATGTTTTCGCCCACTGCAAAGTGTACAGTAACTTTAAGACAATCAAAATGAATAATCACAATTTGACAGCTGGTTCAAAATCCGGGAAATTCTTTGTTCCTAAAAGAAATATTTGTAGCCGCATACAGGTTAATATGAAGACCCAAAAGGGACACGTAAACAACAAAGTCGCAAATGTCTCAATTGCTCAAACAATAAAGGTACGAATGTCTCAACTGCTCAAACAATAAAGTCGCAAATGCCAACAAATTGCAACCAAAATGACAAATGAAACTACTACAAGCTGCCATTAGTCCATAACTTTTTTATTTGAGCAGTCGAGACATTTGCAACTTTATTGTTTGAGCAACTGAGACATTCGTGACTTTATTGTTTGCGTGTTCCTTCTGGGGCTCCGTAGGTTTACACTCAAAATAGAACTATGGTTATAAATCTACGGTTCTCTACAAGGAACAAACCTTGTCTCGGTGATTGTGTTACACCATTTGGATGCAAAAAGCCACACCTGTCACCCTTCAGACAACCACGGGGCGTGTTTAAGTACCAACACAAGGGTGTTGGTGGTTTAGTTGGTCTGAAACACATACAAGAAAATCATTACTTGGACGATTGTGCACTCTGCTCCGTTTACAATCAGAGTAGGTAACTCCACATGCACATCCTGGCATATCAGGAAAATCGGAAATTAAAAGTGAATTACTTAAAATGAACTACACAACAGATCTTCACATCAAGACAAGACATCAAGGTTTGAGTCATGTTTTTGAAGCCATTTTCTTACGTGTTGCAATTCTTCCTTACCAAGCTAAAGAATATGTATTGTGTGTATTTGAACCTGTACTGACAAAAAATCATCATTGAAAAGACGTTGGTTATAAAAATGATTGGTAACGCGGTAACCTTCAAGTTGATTACACGATGCGATTGTCCCGTGTATCTTGACATACGAACTGACGCACGTCTTAAGACAATAGCCATAACTGTTAACACTTTCCACTTCCTTTGGAATGTGGTTGATTATTTCAGCTTGTTCAAGTCCTCATCTTGGCAGATTAGAAACATTATTTTGCTGCAGTTGTAACAGGATTTTGAAAGATTCTACGATAAAATTAGGCGATACTGTCACATTGGACTTACTGTATTATGACGACCATCAAATCGTACAAGTATTTATATTATTTAGTTTCCACAGTACGTTGTCTAGAGGATACCTTGAAGATGAATTGCTAGTCTCGGAACCCGAGTCTTTCAGTTCATCGGGAATAACCGGGTAGGCCTTCCGAAAGCTTAGGTAGGCCTCTGCTGCAGCTTCAGGATTTTCCTCAAACTTCTCAAGTGCTGACACAATCTTTCGATACACAGCAACAGGGGGCACAACGTTTATATTCCGACACTGCAATAGAATGTGATATCTCAACAACGGTACTATGAAATATGCAGCTACACCAGCCAATGTCACAAAATACACACTCAGAATAACCCTAAAACAAGTTGACAACATACCTGTCTGTATAATTGGTGGATTCCACGAATGTTTTTTTCTTCCACCAGTACATCAACAGCAATCCTCAGAGTGTCTGCATCCGGCTGTATGTAAGGAAAAATTTCTAAATTTCAAATTTGTATCTTTTATAAAACCGCATAAGGTTCTTCTGCATCAGTTCTTTTCATTATATTATATTTGAACTTCAATGTTTGGTTGTACCTGATCATTTCAAATATTTATTTGGAATCTCTTGATCGAAACAAAGTGTTTCAATATTTGCCTGCTTCTTTTGTATACAACAAAAAAAGCCAAAACCAAGTCTGTAAGATGAACAAGAAAAAGTCTGTGAGTGAGAACCATAAACGTGGCTTCCAAGATTTGTGAACAGATAGCTAGTCGCGAATGAAGTTTGATCACGAATCAGAAGGAATGTTCTGTTATTTGTGAAGGAAACACAGAATTTGTGGGCAGAATTCACTGACATCTTGAAATGGCTTCAGAAAGAAATGGGCCCTATTCTAAAGTATCTAGGCGATGTTCTCATTGAAATTTGCGCTCTCATACCACCAAATACACAGAGGCTGACAATATCAGGTTTGAGGCAAGTTATGTTTTGTCCTGGCTAGAACACTAGATCACTGATGGCAACAAAAACTGAGTTGATGAGTGATGGGATTTGCACGATGAAATAATGAGTTTATTCATATTTTGGAGAGAAGCAGAACCCACTCTTAATACCAGTGACTGGATTGGTTTTCTTTAATAATGACATGTGAAATGATACAACCATATTAGGTTAACATACATGTAATGACAGTTTCAGAAAGCAGTCGAACTATGCATCTTTCTATTTAGACTTTGAGAGACAGAACTTAACTTTACCAAGATAATTAATAACGTGCGTATTCAAACTACCAACCTTAATGGCATGTTCCATCATAAAGTGTAGCACCATCAACAGTTTTGCGAGCTCGCCACTACTTTCTAAAGCTTTGCAAAGAGCTTGTATGCTGCTTGCATATACACTTGGGTCTTGTAAAGCTCCGGCATTCCTTGTCATTTGTTCAAATACTGTCATGGCTGGACCCATCATACTTCGTCTGGTCAATGCAGCAATGGCCATGCAATAGGACTGAAACGGATACAAACTGTGATCAACAATAAAATACTCTGAATTTGTAAAAGAATATCAAATATATGCGCACTCTGATACTATCATATTTTGATTACCCTGAAACAATTTCAATTGCTTCTGAATTATGAGGCAACATTGCCAATTTTCGCCAAACTGGACTCGTTTATTATTTATAACAGACAAGGTTCACTTTGCACACAAACGTTGCAAGATTATTTAATAGTTATCTCGAGCTCTGACGGTGATCTTTATTTTCTGAACAAAGAAATCGTAATTAAGAACAAAATTAATATTTAATATTTAAATCATCACAGATAAGTAGAATTACAATTTCTCTCGATGTACAGCAAATATCTGACAGTGGTGTGAGAGTGATAGCGAGTGACATGTATTGCCAATATCAACAGGAGAAAACCGATAGCATTGTGATAGTGGTTGCAGCAACATCAACGTAAAACAAAACAAGACTTATTTCTCAAGGGTAACAAGAGGCTGCATTAACAGCGTTACTCGGCTCGACCTTGCCGTATTCTTAGTAATTCGTTTCTAAATTGACTGAAACAACGAATACTTCGATTTCCCATGTTCACAAAAATCGCACGGGACGTGAAAGGAAATATAACCACCCTTCATCACGCGTCTGATCTCCTGTGACGCATTCGAGCGTCTGGAAACTATTAGCGTGCGAGTCGAGCACCCTGACGTTTTAATTCTGTGTTTGAGAGGCGATCATTCATCATGATAATAAATGTGTGCCTTTTAACGTTGCATCTGATCAGTTAAATTGTTCTTTAAAAATGTTTTTGAAAAACTAAATTTTCGGTTGCAATTGCAACCTTCTTCAGAGTAACTCGGTTCTGTTCTGACTTTATACATGCATGATTCTTCAGTTAAAAGAGGTTATCACATTTCAAAGATATTATGTAATTAATGTAATGTGAACGTGACTCCTATTTCTTACACTCCCCCTAGTTTAACCACTTTGAGGGTATTTTTGATTTTCTTAATCAAAGAGTTAAAAACTCTAATTGGCATCCATTTACACCAGTGTGACCGGCTGCAAGTAATCACTTTACACAGCTCAGCAACACTGCATCCATCTAATAGTAATTGAAGTATTAACTGCGACAGTGATCACATTGCTAAGAGCAACAGTGCCACGAGTATATTAGTGGTACAACACTAGTGCCATTACTGTCACAGTACTGTCAACTGTCATTGCTGTTCAACTGCTGCTCACACGGGTGTCACAGCAACATCAGTTCAGAGGAACTACATTTACTACTCTTTCTCACCTGTGGACTACATGGTACATTGCACTTCTCCATCCAGCCAAGGACGAAATGAATATGTTCTACTCGGGGATATTGCTCGTGGCAGGCTGAAGTAAGAAGGATCTGCCAGGCCTGCAAAACCAAACTTGTTAGATAAGAAACATACAAACGATAAATATCTAGCAAATGTTAGAGATTCACCAACAAGGCTTTTTGAATGGACAAGGGTGCCCACTTTGAAATCTAAATGGTATTTTTTTGCCATCACATAATTTTCCACAACTACAAATCTAGAAGACAGCTTACGTGGCAGTATAACTTACTTTCTTCACTCGCAGATCTGACTTCCCACCACTTTCCACAAGCAATAAAAATTTCCCAGGAAATTTTTTAAGTCTGGACTTCGAAATACTGATATTCAGTGACTTTAAGGGTTTTTCAGAATTCACACGAACCCGGAGGGATTATTATCCAATTCATAACTAGGTTAATCAAACCAGTTGTTTCAAACAACTACTTGTCAAGCTAGACACAATTATTAAAAGGAAAGTACAACATAGCTTTGATTGCATTGAACAAGTCCTGACTGCAGGGCTCAAAGTTAGTGACTTGCAAATGCGGCTAACTTTTTTCAAAATGCGCTAGGAAACCTGCTGCAATTTTCAGTTGCACAACTGCGCCTAGACATAAATGATGCGCGACTGAAAATTGCAGCAGGTTTCCTCTGTTCTTGGAGCATTAAATCACTGAAACTGACAGTGAATCACTGTGGTCCGTTCTCTAAGTTCGAAATATAAATGTTCTTTTTTTGCTTTCTTTCATTTGGTTATATAAGCTTTTCTGCCTGCTCTTGTGGGCGATTTATTTGTTTCTCTGTCTGATGAACAGTGTAGCCTCAGCATTTCCACAACCTAAGACGTGATCAGAATAAGCATGGAGACGCCGGAGGTTGAGTGCCTTTTATGTTCAGCTTTGCTCCTAACATTTCAACCTGTCTGCTTAAAATTTTGGAAATGTGTCTAAATTTGGAAAGCTGGTTGCAAAAATGTGCCCGGAAAAAATTACGAACTTTGAGCCCTGGACTGTATATACTGAAAATCCTGTTGATTGGCTGCACACATGTGTTTAGTTGTTGTATTGTGCACTGTCAAGACCAACTAACAAAGGAGATAGAGGACAAGAAACAATGTTCAGAGAACTGGAAGAATTTCATTGTCAGTTCTCTCCAACAACTGGTCAAAACACAGATATGCTTGTGCCTTTGTCTGTTTGCTATGTCTGGGACATCTCGCAACACTCCAACATACACGGTTTAGATTGTAACAACTTTCTTGCCAATACATACCTCTACACTTATTTCAATGGTGCTCTGTTTCAGAAGACGGCCCAACAGATTGATAATACCTTCAGTCCACTCGACCTTCTTCCCTGCACTTGTTATCGCACCCTGTATGGCTTGGACTGGGATCTGCAGCGGATCCTTACTGTAACTGCACAGCACCGTACACAAATGATTCCACTGCCCATTGTCACACAGCATCCTGTTCAACGATTAAGAAATTACGGACATATTTAATACAGTAACTAATGATTCGAGAAATTTAGGTACTACACCAAAACATGTTACTGATGAAGAACAAGATGAAAGGGCCCAGAATAAAAACATCTGTGGTCAAAAATTCAGAGTTGTTTGTTGCACTAATGAGCAGCGAGCAAGCTACACTGGTTCAAAATTTTAGTTTATTTACCCAAACTACAAGAAACCAAATGACAAATGATTCTTAGAATGCAGTGTCTGAAAAATCCAGATACAAGTTTTGTAGTTCACTTTTTTGGCAAGCTCTTCAGTTAAAACCTCAATCTCATTATGCAAGGCTCTTTCGGACTACATGGTTGAGACCCAAAGCTTACCCTTGGGCAATTCCTTTAATTTTATAGGGGAAATTTGCCCCTGCTAAATAAAATTATACGACACTACTCTCAAAATCGGTCCAATTTATGACTGAAAACTTTGATTCATCATTCAAAATGCACAAAGTGATGCTAACAGTATGTTACTTTTTTCACGAAACGGGCAACACACACTGCTAGGAATTAATTATTTAAATGTAAACACTATGAAATCACATGGAGAGCAAGGAAAAAATGCAAGTTTTAATTCTAATTTTCATGTTTTTGAAGTTTAACTTCTAAAGAATACTGTTGCATTTAAATCTGAAGTTCGACTCTTTGCCCTATAAAACTATGTCTGATACCTAAATACAGTTTTCCGGATCGTGAACAAACTTCTTATTTAAAAACGAATAAACATGACGGAAAATTAAACTTGAACGAAAAAAAACGATAATGGTCCATGTTGATTAAAAATGCTTACTTGATAAGAGAATTGAAATCTTCCTGACTTGGCATGATCGAAGACTGCAACATGACCTGTTAAAGAACAATTCCAAACAACTTGGTTATATATAGCAGTGAAAGGTTTGAACCCAGGTGAGTCAATGTTGTGGTTTGAGTGATCGTCTGGGTTTGTAGTATAGTCCTTAGAAGGACTGTTGTTGGTGTTGACTGACGTTTCAACAGCCTGAGCGGAAGCCATCATCAGAGTAAAAGATTGTTTTACTCTGATGATAGCTTCCGCTCAGGTTGTCGAAATGTCAGTCAACACCAACAACAGTCCTTCTCAGGACTACACTACAAACCCGGATGATCACTCAAACCACAACAACATGGTTATAGTTTTATCAATATAAAATAATACAACTAAGAAGACCTCCTTATTGCTTAGCATATGACAGGATAGAAGTTCAAACAGCAGACAAACGATAGCTGACTGTAAACATTTAATGGTGTTTGTATGTGTCTGACGTTTACAAGTACCTTGCTCTGTTTGGCACAAGGGATATTTCGGATACCAGCTTACATGTAGTCAATTTTGCAATTGATCAGTAATGTTAGAAGAGTCTTAAGGAAATCACCTGCAGTTTATTTGGTGATGGAATAAGAACTATGAACAACGCCTTTAATATACAACTAGATAGAATTATTATATACACAAGTGGGTAAGGTAGAAGTGTGAGGAACCTGAGCAGTTTATTTATTCGTTTACCAAGACCGTTCTTTCAATATTGCCACCTACTTTACTGCTGATGATTGTAGTTATACTATAAAATCCTATAACTGAATTAAATGACCAGTAATAATTCATCCGGGGTTGCTACTGACCCCAAATGTTTCCAAACTCAGTGACAACCCTGTTATCGCAAGGTACACATAAGAAACCGATCAGTATCAGTTCCAATGACTCTACTACATGTACTTATTTTCATACTAGGATAAGTCCAATGATCACCAACAGCAAAACGGATACAAAATTTGGTCTGTCTTCATGCACACAACATCGCATCAATCACGAGGCATTATGGGGGAACAGCTTCAACCAACCTGAAAGAGGTCCATCATTTCATTTACAACAGGTGTTTTGCTTGTGCTTCCCAAACGGATGAGTTCACTGCAAATTCTGAAATTGATGATAATATATTGTAAAGATTAAATTAAAAGGTTTTCAAAACCCAAAAATGTCATACTACAGCCATTAGATAACACAGAATAGGACAAATTGTTCCTTGTTTTCAAAAATTGTACATACTCTGGTTTGAAAAGCTCTGTTCGCCTTATTTCGTCCAGTAAATGAAATGCCCTGAAAATTTGAAAGAAATAATTTGTTAGTCAATGCACGCGGTGACACTGGCGCTTATTTATGTTCTGTCTGATTTTCAAGTACTAGAATTAAATGTGAGACACAACAATTTCACTTGAATTTATGAAATCACTGGTTGTTATTTAGTGGTTGCTAACCAAGATCAAACACCAAACTGAACATCGGCTATAGTAATGCCATGGTTAAGATAACAGTTTCAACAGGCGTTACATATTTTCTGGAAATATTTTGGATACTCTAAACTGTACTGAAGTCTAATGCAAAATGTTTTTCTTCATTGTTTATTTATCTAACTTAATTTACTTTATTTATTCTGCTTCCACTGTACAACAAAACAATATACATAAAAGACTTATAGAGTGAGGCCAGACTACAACAGACCCAGGGCCCTTCAACGTAGACTGCTTAAAAATGTATTGGTACATGTATATTACGAAAATAAATTGTTAAAAAATTCAATTAATTGATCAAAACTATAGAGCTAAAAACAACTGATGTTTTACGTGGTAGCAATATCGGATCGGCTACAAATGCTTTGGCCAGGTAAATATATTGTCAGCTGAAAGGCGAGACTGTATTACAAGAGCTTTAAAAGAAAGGAAAGTTTTGGCAGATCTTATAAGCTCGGGTAGTGTTTCATGAGTAAGAATATAATATAGGAAACAATTCTGCAACTCTAGCGAGTTATCTTAAGAATTAACAATAAGGAAATTTATAACATGCTAAAGAAGAATCACGAACATTATACTGTGTAAAACTACCTTCATTCTACTAACAAGAAAAAGGTGAAGTTAACTTAAATTTCACTTGGAGGCTCCAGGTTTGGTAATATCAAGGAACGAATGTCCCACTTTCATGTCGAAGATTGTCTTACCACTTGGGATCATCTTTGGAAGACTTGATCAAGTTAACGAAAACATCAAGTGTTGCAGAGTGGCCACTTTGTTTCATTGCACCTAATTTCTGGTATGCCCTAAAAATGAGGAAGGAACAATAAGATCATTGCCTGATTTTCTTGATAGCTAACCATGGTGTGGAATTTGCCTCTCAAAGAAAAAAATACATACAACAGGTATTTCACCATGACTGTGAGAACCACACACGAGAGGAAAGAGCTCAGCAAACTGCAAATCTTAATAAACATGACCAATTAAGGGGCCGACAAAAAAAATTTAGAGGGGTAGGGCAAGTGCATCAACTCCAACTTCGTCCCTTTATAGTTCTCTCACTTACATTGCACATAGTTCTTGGTTCTGCTACTTTCTTTGATCAGCTCTTTGATTTTGATTTTCATTGAGCTAAAGGCATAATTACAGAGCGTTTCACATAATTGGTGCCTGCACTAAGTAGACAAGTATGCTTCTTTTTGATCAATGGAATGAAATGGTAGGGAAAAAATAGAAGGGAACCAATTTTTTTAAAAAGATAGGTCATATAAAGGGCACTTGAACTGAGATCCCTTTAAAAGATAATGCATTTGTTAGCATATGAGTCTTCTGTTTGAATCTTATAATTTCATGAATTATCCAAATGAATGCAAAAAGGTACTTACATGATGTACTGCCCTGAATTACAGAGGCACTCAATGAGAGTTGTGAAGTCATGTCTGTTGTACTTCTCTCGTACCTTTCCAATCAGATTAAAGGCCTTCATTGCAACCTGATAATTTGAATACCAAAAAAGGAATTGTACATAATTTGCTATGCGATGTCAATTGCCAGTTTGTCTGGAGCTTTTACAATATTTACATTCTAGAATACAATTTTTGTACTAAGAGAAGAATACACACAAAAACAACAGTCTATTTTTAACTGTAAATCGCAATTT
>JAOBRH010632442.1:0-15387 GCA_027575125.1 Umimayanthus parasiticus | reverse complement strand
CAGATAACTTCAATTTTAAAACTTAGAAGCTTTTTACCATTAAGTATTTTATGTTTTTTTTTTATCTTGTTGGCTCAAAATTCATTGTTTATCGATGAGAAACTCTCCGTAGGTTTCGTATAATCAAGCGTGTTTACAGATTATGGCAACTTGACGCTTTTTATTTAAAAACATCACCATTCCAGTATTTCTTGCCAGCACAATTACAGCTTGAGAACAGAAAATACTTGGTAATGGACCTCTGATAAACATCTCAAGGGTTGAACACCCCAATTGAGGAAGTTCTATAAGACGTTATAAATTATCAAACGCCCGGCCTTGAGAGCCAAACGAAGGCACCATTTGCAATTCAGTCAGAAGAAGACCTGGTGGGGTCCCAGTGTGAATGTCGTCTGAACTGGAACGAGAGAAAAGTCTAATGACAATTAGTCACTTAACGAGAAACAATTCTAATACAGGAAACAGAAAGTCACGGAATCGTGTTTGAAACAGAATTTGAAGGCCAAGACTTAAGCTTTAAAATCCTCACGGAACAAAACAACATTTTAAGAGCTCACGTATCTATAACTTAGAACTCGACTCTAAGAAAACTACGTTTATATTCTAACGGCTGGTTGACGTGAACTACATGTGCTCTGAGGCTTGGAGTAATTTGCGAGGAAAGCAAGAGTTATTTTGTAGTTTCGCCACTTGTGAAAGCAATTTTTCAACTTGACACGTCACAAAACTGTTTATACCAACAATTTACCCACGTGTTGCAATGAAATGACAATTTTATGACGAAACTGTTGCAATTGTGATGAGCTATTCGTAACTGGAAAGACGCAAGAAGCCTTTCATTGAGAAACAAAGAAACACCAGCAACTGTTAACAACAAAAAGGTTTTCGAATTCCGTGTTCTATATTCATTGCTAGCAGCTGGTAAATATTGCCTCATCCCTACTCACGAAAACTCTAAGCCGACAAACTAAAAATAATTGTAAAACTACAGGTTGCAAATTCTGAAAAGAGTATATACGATTTGCTCTGAAGCTTGCTTGTCAAAAACCTGAAACGAGTCACGAACATTTCGTTTTGAAGCAGTTGCTTTATAGTAGTGCGCAAACTTGCTAAGTGAATATTTGAATGTATCGAGAACAAAAAACCTCAGTGTACTGTTTTCGACTGAGTTTCAGAAACCCAACGGCAGGGGGCAATATTTCTCGTATTTGCATAGATATAAGGTGAATATTCAGACGAAAGGGATTCCGTATTTACCCGAGGCCATTGTAAACGGACTGACACCATCGCTTGTGAACTAATCTTTATTCGAAGAATAAACTACCTTTGGAAAAACTAACATCAAAGGTGGCTTATAGAGACTTTATTTGACTTTTATCCCAAAGGTTAGACATTTCGCGCACGAAATAAATCTTTTTTGAAGTGCGTGCAGATGAGTGAAAGCTTACTACGAAATTAAAATTGTTAATTGAGAATTGCGCTTTGAAATATGTATTTCGCAGCGGGGTATGGCAACAAATCCTCCAACTTCTGTTCAGGACACGAGACCGGCTGAAATTAATCTTTTCATCAAACGGTCATCTGATGATATGAGAAAGATAACAATTGCAAAAAATCCAAGAACGGTTTACCCAAGAGATCAACATAGCGAAATGGTCAAGAGTCTTGTCTGTGGCCGAGCGAGAATGAGTGACAGACACAGAAAAGAGTGAATTATAAGCTTTTCTTGCAACAATGGCGAGCGTGCGGCCAGACTGTGTGATCACTAATTTAATAAAATATGTTTATAAAAAATTTCCAAAGGGATATGCGTATAACATATCACAACATGAACATAACTTCGCAGGACCGACGATAAAACAATTTTAACTTGGACCAGTTTTCAATTTCGCTACAAGTAATATTATATTGCCATGGCATTCAAAAAAAGACTTTTTTTTGGTGGAGATGACTGCAGACAATGTGAAACAGAAAGTCAGCTAAAGTTACTGTATAAGAATGGTTGAATTACTAGCCGTGCGAAATTCGTATTCGTTTTTGTTTCTTTGTGTTCCATCATTTTCTCTGATGCATAATTTCCGAAATTCTTTGTCAGCACAGCGGGAGAATAGCTTCATTCGTCTCGCGTCTCTGCTGGGGAGCATATTTTTAAAGCTTTTTGCCTTTTCTTTGCTCCGATTCGCTGAGAAACTGTTAGCAAAGTTCACATCTGCTAGCCATAAGTACACCCTCTCAAAATAAAGAAAACACATTAACTGCCTTCAGAAATTACCCCGATTCAAAATCTCGCAACTATTCGCAGACTGCTTTTGTCGGAAACCACGGTTTTTATTTTGCAAGAGGTGTTGGATTAAACTGTCCATTTGTTGTTTTCACTTGCGAGTGTCGAATAGCACGCTATTGCAAAGCTTAAGGAATGGATACAGATTTCCGTTGACATACAATCACGGATTCACGGTGACTGTGTAAGGAAACCGTATAAGTCATTTCCAGTGTGTTATCTGACAACGCCAGTTCATCTCAGACACTGCGAGTTTTACCCGTTTGAGGGTTGAATCGATTCTTGAACAATTGCATTTTCGAAATTGTAACCAAATTCGGTATGAGGTAAAGAAAAACATTGAATATTTGCTCAGAAAACTCTACAAGTCTCTAGTAGCATATTTCAAAACATGAAGCTGAAAGCGAACCGATTGTTATTTCTGCTGTGCAATTGTTAGGCTCGTTTAACTCACAACAATGGTACGAGATATTCTACCTTTCACACTTTACAGTTCGAATTCGCCAAATATAACTGAATTAGGGTATTTGAGTAGATTGCGAGAAGGATAAGTTGGACGATTATAGTTGCTGTGAAACACGAAACTGACAGCTGGTTGAGTTACTGAATCGGTCGAGGAACACACGACAGTAGTTCAACAACATCTCGAGAGCACGAAATCTCCGGCTCGCTTTCTGTGCATGATGTTTTTGTCAAACGAACTCAGCTGTGGCTTTTTACTCCTTGCGAATCCAGGTCTACAGTTCGTGTTGAAACTGACAACGTTGAAATCTACAAGACCAAGCTGAGTGCATATGAACCAATAGAACTTGTGGTATGCGCTCCAATTTGTACTGTATAATAAAATGGTTACTTACATCGATGTCGCGTTCGATGGAATCCCCTTTGGAAAAACCCGAAGGTTTCGTCTTGAACAGTCTACACGTGACCCTTTGCATTTACACTCGTTCGGGCACAGAGGCAACTTGGTTTGTAGCGAAAGAGAGGTCCCGCACTCCATCGCAATCCACAAAATAATCAATAGTCTACGGCCCCAGCAACTGGCCGCCATGTTAGAAATCGAGCCTGTGTTTTGACACACTCGCGGCTCGAAAAATGTCGCGAGTCACGTAATTCGCTCCACGCGGCTCACAGGTTCAGTTGAAGAAAATCCCTGGTCATACAATCACATATATTTTGCCTCGATACTGTTCAAGATTAACAATTTCTTGAAAGCGTTTCTCTATACCAGTGGCGCGTAAAGTCTTTCCACAGCGGCCAACTTCAAAATCGAACTTGAAATTCAACTCTGACCACCCACAATAAGACAAACAATTGCTCGATCTGTGATTGGCTGGACGAGAGAAACTGACAACTTGACGTTTCTCGAGATAGGAACACAACACAATTTGTTTGATTGTGCCTGGAGGGTTGCATGTGGCTCAGGTTTCAACGATTTCTGACACTGATTGACAGAAATATAAAAGGAAAGAAGTTGAGCGTTTGATTTGGGCCAATTTATTCGTGTTTTCTCTGTTATTGCATTTGATTTGAGTAAACAAACTCGAATGGGGGACATTGCGATTTTATCTGTTTTGAGGTTTTCGCACCCGCAAGAAGGTACTTTCGTTCTCCAACCGCGCAGAAGTGAGTAAGCGGTTCTAGCAAGCTGCGAATCCAATTTCGTGCTGATCTGTAATGGACTAAAAAGCAATTTAGTTGCGAGAATTGCCACAAAGGATTTTTCAGGTGGGGTCTTACTTTCTTAGAAGGGAATCTAGAACTCGACAACTGAAGAGCTCAGCCAGTCGTTTTAAAAACTTGATAAAATGGAGCGTAGTGCTAGCTGAGCTGAAAAACCGTCATCTCTCAGGTCCAGACAACCCAGTGCAGTGTTAAAATAAACACTTCTTCAGATGTAAGCCGTTTGTTCAAGCGATTAGACGTTTTAATTTCAGAGAAAATAGAAATCAACGTTTTTGTAGCTTGTATTGTTGAAGTTATTTTCGTGTGATGTTTGAATGTGCTCCTTGAAACTGAAAACTCCTGGAAATCACCAAAGAGTTCTGAGTGCGCTCGCTTTTTATACGTACGGAATAGACGAGGGTGAACATATCGGATATGATGGGGTACAGTTGAGAATCTATGGGTGACAGGTCATCGATGGCTATCAGAATTTACAACATTAACAACGGGTTTTTCCTTCCACATTTCTGCGCGTGTAATTAGGCAATACATCCAGATAACCAATTAACTAATACTAGTTCGACCACTTGTCTGTCGTATTGAGAGATTCGAGCATTTTTTCTCCGGCTGAAATAACATTTCTGGCAAACAGATGTTAGCAAGTCGTAGAAAGTAGGCATTTCCGTGTGGAGTTTGCGGAGATTCCGTCAGAGCAGTGCTTGATTGATTGGAAATTGAGCAGTGTAATTTGTTGAGCAAACATTTTGATAACTCGGGCATTTTCTGGTCGGTGCGCCGTGATCTAGGAAACAATCAGCATTAAAACGAAGGAAGTCAAGAAAGACTTGGATTAAGATCAACAAATTAACAAAGAAGACCACATGCCCAGTGTAGTTAATTCCAACTTCAGCATGTAGTCCTTTACGAATGCCGCGGTTTAGAGATTGTCAAGTTCCGAAAAGAAAAGGTTTTTTTTAATAAGCTTAGTGAGTTGGCCCCCGTGGATATAGTCTTAAGGTGTTGGCTTGGTGTTGTTTTGAGCAAAAATCTGCTGGTTATAACTTACATTTGCTGAGTTTTGAAACTTGACAGGACTAGAGAAATTTAGTTTGTCTTGTGTTTTGATACGGTATCACATACTCTCATTGCGCGCTGTTTTGTGTAGAAACGTTTTGCAATTTTTATGCAGTTTTTTTTTAAAATTCCCTCCAGTTTCGGCGTCGCCTGGTCACAAGAACAGCTGTTTTCAGACAATAACTGGCTGTTCTTTAGTCCAGGTAATAAACGCGGGGTAAAAGCGTTTCTAGACTGAACGACTATGTTTACTGAATATAAAAAAAATATATAATCATTGGTATCTGGTTCAAAATTAAGTTTACTGAATAGGGTGTGTGTTTTGCAGGGGTGGGGGTGGCGGGGGCGTGACGGGACATAACTTTTGCTTCGACGGGCCATAAACCTCCGACGTTTCGTTTGTTTTGTTGCTGAGCTTGATCCAATGGAAAAGGGTTTGGACATAAAATCGGCCCGGGCATGGTTTCGTATTGCCATGATTGTGTTTGCTCAGCATTGTATTGTTCAGTTCACTTACATGTATTGGAATCCTAATGAAATTCGTAGGGACGACTTGAGTTTTGAACCGTCGGTGTGGCACCATTACACCAAGAATTCAGTGGTCTAAAATATTCCAGCAGGGGCTCGTTCTTTAAGTTTTTAAAAAAGATCTTTTCAATTTCCCGTTAACGGGCGTAATAAGTTACACAGAACTAATCATAACTAAATGTGGTGGGCTCGACGGAGCGTGTATCTACTGTCTAGAGCTTGCGTTTGTGCCTTCGAATGCTAGTTGCATTTCCTAGCCTTCAATGCAAAACATATTGTATTACTATTTATGTATCATAGCATTCTGTTCTTTTCAATTCTCTTTTTGGTTGGGGAAAGGGGGACGTAATTTCTGAGCTCAGTTTTAATTACGCAAGGATTCCACATCTTTCATTTTTAATAATAAGTTTAACCCGTTTGAGTGGAGGGTGGGGTGGGGGGCGGAGAGGGGATATTTGAACTCTCACGTTGAGCTGTTCACTGATCTACTGCCCAATCAAACCAGTAACTGAATATCGAAAGCTCCCTTACAAAGCGACATGATGACCGCTGAAGTGCGGGGGGGGGGGTCTTAGTGGAAGGATTTGTAAAAGACAACGCAATGTGCTGACTAACCATGTAGACGTTCCTACGTTGCGGAACTGCTGCAGTATCTACTACGAGTACTTCCGGAAAATCAAATCTGGTAGAAAAATGAAACGATCGAACACAGCTTTTTGAAAGCAAAGCTCGACCTTTGCGGACTGAAACGCGCAATACCGCAAACGGGAATGTTACAAGACCAAGTTTTTCGTCAGTGGAAATATCGCTAAGTGTACTGCGGCGGCGCAGCTCGAACGCGGCCAGACCACTGTGTTGTGTTCTTTGGTATAAAGGTGCTTTACTCGATTGATACCAGTCGACTCGGAAGTAAAAGATCGAGTCAGCTTCTGCTGGGTGCTGACCTGCGATGGATTAGTATTCTGTCCAGGGGGAGTCGCAGACTCTCATCCACTTAACATATGGTATTGCTTTTTCCAAAAGTTGATCTTTCACTGTAAATCCAGACTTCTTCGTTCTTCGTCGCAGAAGGGAATGTGTTTCAGCGGTTAAAAATTGGTTGTAAAATTCCATGAAAACAACGTCAAATGTAAATTTTGAAAGTTAAAGCATTTATGAGGGAAGCAACATTTTTTGTGTACAGGGTTTTTGCTCGGATAAATTTAGTTTTTAAAATGGGTTTCCTAAACGTCTAGAAAAGTTGCTTCATTTTCACTGAGGAATGAAAATTCAGCTGTTTGCATGAGTAGGCCGTTTTGTATGGGTTTTACTTTTCATGCATGTTTCAATATCAACTGATTCATCGAACTATTTTATTTTAGAGTAATTTTATAAATTTTTTATACAAACCTCGTTCTTGCAAAAAGTCTGAATACAATAAATTCGAACAGCGGGCTTAATAACAAACAATGTTTCGTACATAATATCAGCATCTGATAAGTCATTTTTTGTCATTACGTCAAGCTACTTTTCATAAAGTTAAAATTTAGATATAATTCATATAGTGTACAAATATAATTTGGAAATTTTAGTGTAGTGTACTATACTATACTATAATTAATTACGCTAATTAGAGTATCTAAAAGCTATAAATACTTTGCATGTAACACTGTATGGTACAGAAAACACCGAGTTAAAATTCATGATGCGATAAAAGTTTTCATATTTCTATTTTAAATTTATGGTGACTTGGTTTTAGTTTCATATTATATTATCGTGGTACGTAGAGGTTTGGTGAAACCTTTTGAAAAAATAGAGTTTTACTATTATTGTTATTATTATTATTATTATTATTATTATTATTATTATTATTATTAACATAAATGTAGTTATTGTGGGCCTGTTGCAGTTCGTAAGGTATAATGTAATTTTTCTCGAAAGTGGGGATATTTTTGCCATTTGTAAAACTGTCGAGGCAGTGTTTGGACTTTGGTTAACGTAACATACACTCAGTTGAATTTTCAGTAATATAGTAGGATTGTGACCATCAATATTCTAGTCCTTGCATAGCTTTCCTCGAAAGTATGAATATACATTTATGCCCTTTGAATTGAAAACCTGTTTCAAAGCGTTATTTCGTTTATGGAGCAATCACCATCACTCTTAGTTTAAATGTAAATCATATTCCGGCCAATCGCCATCACTCTTAGTTTAAATGTAAATCATATTCCGGCCAATCGCCATCAAAATTATTTTGCTTGTTCTATACGATAGACCACCTAGATGGCTTGATTGCGGTGTTATGACTCATAATGCACTGTTCCCAAAATGCCACCAGCTAGCTCGATAGCGAATTGAAACTGTACCACACTTAAGACTCACTTAGTCAATCTGTCAAATCCCCCGGAGCAGGAAACGGAGATTGATTCAACCACAGAATGATAATGTATACGGTGCTGAAGTATTTATTCATTATGCGTAGATGAGACCGAGAATATGAATATGAATATTTTTGTGTTTATTCATGAGTACAGTAAGCACTTTTTTAGACACAGGGTCTTCGATTTGTACCGCTGTATTCGTTACCATTACATATATATTGCTCTAAAGCACTCGCGTTATTTCCTTTGCAGCGGCTCCTCGGCAAGGGCGGCCAGATACTGACTAACAATACTTGTGTTCGTTATATGTCCTTCAAATACCATATAAAAGCCAATGCTTTTTGTTAATTCCAAGAACTGAACAACCTTTAAAAGCCAAATATTATGGACAAACATCAATCGAAAAATGCTATCAAGTTCCAGGTACTAAATAATCTTTCAATATCCACGACCCTTTTTCCCCTGTCTTTTTCACTACTGTTTGCTAAAAGTAAAATGATTGAAACAATCAACTTTTCGGGACATTCATTTTTTTTATAAGAACACGTATCATTTGGCTGAGCCTGAGGATGTTCTTAACTCAGCCTGTTAATTTTATTAAACCTTTGGGCAAATCTCAACCTCAAGGTTACGATATTATAAACAGGGCTCTCGTAACATAGAAAGAGTGTTAGGGCTGGATTTGACGGTAAAGCCAACCTGGTGGGAGATATCGACAGATAAAGCTAAACTTAATGATGCTTAGAACCTTCACGAACGCCAAGGTTGTTGTGGGACTATCCTACAAAAAGCTACAATTTAAGGACATACATAGGTACATTAAATAGAGATTATTATCCACCCTTACTCTCGCGGAAATCCGATTCTGATGGATCGGCTGTACTGGAAACAAAGCGGCTGCCTTGGAGGCAATGCTAGTATCCAATATCGGCGCTAAACTGAACTCGATAAATTCAGCACCAGCAGGATTCAAAATTAAATGCCTTGCATATCTGTAAGCAGGCCATACATTAAAAGACTTTTCAGAATAATGTTTTTAAGGGAATAGTATCAGTAAATCAAGTGAAATCTAAGTTCTTGGACGAGGCTGATGAAGCAAATGGAATTATAACATCTGAAATATTAATCAGGGCGGTCAAAGTGAATGCTGAGTCCGGATATGGCCAGTGTGACCCGTCGCCGCCCCTCTCAGTGCATGAGCTCGAACTTGGGAATAAACCAGGCACTAGTTTGCCCGTCGGCTGTTATCGAGGAACTGGCAGGGCTATATTGACCACCACCACCACCGAGTCGGGAAATTGGTAACGCGCTTTAAACTGAAATAAATTGCATTTTGTTCCATTGCTAAAGCCTGGCTATATAAGGATAACATTTCTGCTCGGATCTGACGAAGAAAAAGTTACCCAGGCTGGAATAACTGCAAAGAAGGACAGAATTTAATACCCGAGAGGGTGATCATGAGTTTCCTTGCTGGCCTTGCTCGTTTTGAGACTTGGTGTTAATTTTTTTAAAATACGCCGCATTTTTGGAGCCGCAAATTTTCTATCTTGTGCCAACCGTTTCATCCAAAAAAGACATCCAATTTCAGACTAAAATGTCGACAAAGTCAGACCAACACTGCCGCAATAACCCTGCATGCCTTTCCGACATCCCTCCAATCTCAGACATAAAGTGCAAAACGTGAGACACAGCTTATTTTAGCAACACTGAAAGGGGGGAAACGGGGGAGGAGAATCTTTTACGAGGCTGTCTAGAGACTGACTTTGGCTGAGATTGTGGGAATATTGTTCAAGTATTAAAGGAAGTGACCTCCTACCCCAGGATTTGAATCATGTGAAATCTATTTTTGGACTAGTAATTCAAAATGCACGTGCACCAGGATTTGGCTTGGTGAATAGAATAATTGCGGGGTTTTTCCTTTGTTGTGAGTTCCAGACGTTCCTATGCAGCCCCCTCATAAACGGCGTGGCCTCTGTTGTCACGGAACTCTGTGCGCAAAGGCGTAAAAAGGAATGCTTCTGGTATTGAATCTGTCTGTCAGATTCCTTCTTTACCAGCAATCTGTACTGGAAACCAGTCATTCCCAGCACCTTGCACCTGGTAAAAGCTGGTTTTACTGTATAAACTATATCGTTTTGTCAACAGCTGTTTCCTCTCAAATTCCTCCAGACACAACATTTTGCTCTTTGAGAATTGTAAAGTTTGTTTTTATTGCTTCTCTTTGTCAACTTTAAGTATCTAGAACCCGGCATGGCATGTTGATAAGACAGGGGAGTGCAAAAAGCACAGTTTTCGTGCGGTTAGGAAACACTGTCAATGGTTGTATTCGAATAAATGAAACACCTTCACACATAGCGTAGCTTTAGGGTGGAATGTTTTTGTCTTAACGTATACGGTTAGCTACAGGGTAGAATACTTCTAGACCTCATTGCGCTGTTGGAGGTGAAGTAATATTCACGTAAGAATACGGTTTCCTTGTAAACACTTTCTTCACAATGACTTTTTGAGTATTTTTTTCCGGAAAGTTTGTTGCTCGTGGCTTGAATACTCTGATACACCACACGTCTGTTTCTTTAAAGTTAAACACTGTTTTTACAATTCTTTGTGTGTCTTTTTATATTGTTTGACAGTCGAATGTTTAACACGTGGAAACGCTTGAGTAGGTCATTGGTTAATTATATGGACCGTTGGGATTCGATTCTGCTTTTATGCACCTTCTGTGTTCTATATTACATGTATTCAACCAAATAACTTGTTTTTATTAGAGTACCAGATTGACATTTAGAAGCAAAGATTTCTGGGTAGGTACTCCATGCGAAAATACCATGAACCAGTCCTAGCTAGTGGTTTGAAATTTTACAGACGGCCATTAAATCTTTCGAGGGTTGGGGTCGGGTTATAATCTTTTTAACATTGTTAGTGTTTGTAATAGCAGTGTTTATTAGAGTTTGTACGGAGGGTGCATTCATCATTTTCGCATAGAATATATAACCATTTCTGTTACCTAGTGTATATTCTATTTCTATATAGTAAGATCACAATGAGTAGGTAGCTGTTCACTCAGTATTTTGTTATTTAGAATACGGTTGGATGGGTTTCACAGTGTTTGATGCTGTCCAATATCAGTTTTAGTTTCCCTTCTTTTGTATCTGTGTTTATTTTAAAACGTTTCACGTTATAATAATCGAACTGAGTAGTTGGGCGGGGCAGTATAATATAAGTACGTGCCCAAGTTTATTTTATTGCCAGAGATGACACTCAAAGTGCGTTGCCATGGAAACTAGTCTGCCTGAGAGTAGCTCTGTGGCCGTCTGTTGAAAGCCACAAGTTTGTACCGGATGCTGGAAAACCGGCCAAATATCTGTTCTAACGTGCCTCATTTCCTGTTCTCAATGAACAGATGGCGGTTGTATATGTGGTGTTGAAGACAGCTTTCCTTTAGCACACGGAAACGGCATGAAAAATGACAAAAATTCAACACGACAAAAATCATGAAAGGTTTTTAAACATATGCTGCGAAAGTCGTTAGAATTTCCAGTTAACCCTCGATAACTCGAACCTTCAAGGGAAACGTAAAAATATTCGAGTTACCGGGTGTTCACACGAGTTATATTAGTGATAAATTGACTTGAAGTTGAAGGAAGAACGAATCTAGTTCGAGTTAGCGGGATGTTTGACTTCGAGTTGTCGAGACTCGACTGTATATCGTTCTAGCCATTATGTTAAATACCGTAAACCGAGGAAGTATAAACACTCCAATATCCCCTCCCCTCCCGGGTTAGATTGTAAGCCCCCAAGTCTGAGACGCAAAATTCCTACCGATTGCATAGCTCTAGCTCCCTCGAAAATACACCCATCAATCGGTCGAGTCTTGAAATGAAATTTTAAAAAGCATTGTAGCTTTGCTGCTGTTTTGTTCAGATACGCGGGTTAACTAGACTATTTGCCAGTATTCGGAGTCTTTGAAGACACTGATTAAAACTGAAGAACACCAAGCTATCCTTTAATTAAGTATTTTGAGAGTATCCGCGGGGTTTTCTCCCACTTCTCCCGCACTGATACACACTTCGCACGACACGCTTTAGAATAAGCAAAATAGCAGCTTCATTGTATTTATGTGTGTTTGCTCTGAAATAGGGTATCGGTTTCTTATGTTTGGTCTACAAAAGGATATGGAAAATTGGATTTTCAGGTCTGAAATGAGGTTAGAGTTCGGTTAGACCTGGACGGCATTTCCCCACCGGAGCAGGGGGATGGGGGGTGGGGTGGGGTGTGAATTTCGCGGCATAAGGGTCCAAGTGAAGTACACTGTACATGTTTTGTGATAATTTTAAAAGTTCACTAAAGTCGCGCAATGTTGTGACAGGAATCCGCTGACATTTTCACTGCTTATCAACTCAACTTTATTTCTGGACAGTGAAAAGAGCTAGCTTGGAGTTTTCCGGAATGGAATACTGCAGTGGTGATAAGGGAATTCTTTACTAGCGTATCTTATTACTTTTGTGAAAACGACTGAATGAAGTTGATGAAGGGAGAGCACTTTGGGAACATACCCCTACCACACCCCCACCCCCAACGCCTGTGGTGACCACCACAACTGGCCAACGGATTGGAAAAGCGACCATGAGCAATATTATAGGAAGTACAGAGGAATATATATTTCTGGTTGGAATAGCTCCTCTTGCCATGCAGGTCTTAATATAGAGATATCCGCATTCTTTGGTACACTGCAGATGTTCTGTTATGTTGTTGAATATTTGGTTGGTCTGTAATGAATAGGAAATAACAGAGTTTTTTTATAACTGAAATATATTAATTTTTAAAAAGTAGGTTTTACTGCATGATTTGAAGATCAAACTGCGGCTACAGAACTAGGGGGTCTCGGCCTAAATTTTCCGAGATATTTTCTTTTGTAAAGAAATGTCTCATGATTGTTTTTTTTTTTTTGAAAACTACCAAGCAAAGAGCGAACGACTCCCGTGACGGCATCCTGGGCATGAGTGCACGTGGTGACCAAAGCATAGGTGAACACTTAATTCTGGTTATAATGAGTTCCTCTTGCAGTCTTGGTCCTAAATGGAAATATCCGCGTACTTTCGGTTTGGTGGGTGTTTATTTGTGATATTAGAATTATTAGCCGTTTGCTTGGTCGAAGGCTGAAGCGAATGGATTACAAACAATGTTTCTTTCTTTTACAAAGTAGGGAAATAAACATCACTGTAGGTATGATGGGTCTTGAATAGCTGTTGAACAGCAAATGAATAAGATCAAGAATTGTGGGCTTGGGTTGAGAACTTAAAACCCCATTTTTCAAACTTCGGGCAGTTTTATTCTGCGTACAAAGAAGACCACTTTTAGGCTGAATTCAATTGCCAAAAATGCGCGATTTGTATATATTTTGTAAAACTAAAGATGTCATCCCAGACATTGTTTGAAAAACTATCTAGCAAAGGGGTAACGACCCCATGTTAGTACATTGAAAAAGTTACCATACTAAATATAATCATATATTGTTGATGACCTCAATATTTTGTCGGCTTACAGACACTGAAACTGGTTTTGTCTTCAAATACGGTGTCGTGCGTGCTGTATTGACCCATATTACCAAATCGTAAGTAGATATTATTATAGTAAGAGCTAAGCTATGCAGATTAACTGAATGGCCCCAGCATTGTGGCATACTGAGTGCTTATGGCTTAGAGTTTAGCTTGAGTTGACGTGAGAAGTATATTAAGGATGCAGGACTTTTGCTATTTCTGGTTTAGAATAGTGTATTACCTGTCGTTTTGTAGTTCAAAAGACGTCTAATTGTTACTTTTGTCGAACTCTTTAAAATAGCAATCAGTTATAACAAGCTCATTACAATAGTGCTAGAGCTAGGGCTGAGACGCGACGTGGAGCTGAAGCAGTAAATATTTGCTTGTGTGAGGTATTTTGGTCGCTGTCTTCGACTTTTGTCCAAACCTCGATGTTATTCAACATTTTCCTTCGAATATTTTAGCAAAAAAAATATTCAAAAGCAAAGATGTCACTAGTTTTTATTAGTATTATATCATAGTTTCCTTAACTGCTTTTCTGCTTAAAACAATCTTCGAATTCCATTGAAGCTATAACTGTTGTAGAAGAATCCTTTGATAAATACACGGAAATTAAAACCGAAACTTTTGTGTTTCTTCTCGTTGGTCGTTTTGGCTTTTTGCTTAAAAAAACGGATTTATGATCTGATGAAACAGAGTGGCCAATATTGGCACCTTCTCCCCGTTGGTCGGTTATGCAATAATTACAGAGTTGATGAGAGGAAGCCGGATAAGAAGGCATTCATGTGGAAACTTGTGGTATCCATGCAACCGAACTGTTACCATTTTTAAAACCAGTGAATGGCGCGCGTCGTGACTTTGCAGACAGATTGGCAAATGGCGAGCTATTCAGACAGTTCAAACTTGAGATGGTAGACAATACCTAATAATATATTATTGTACCTAATTCAAGAAAGTTTGTTATGTCAATAACTTGGTCATACATAGAACATAATGAGAGGAATTCCAGGTTTCTTCTCACTAGTAAACAAATTATTTTCTAAAAGTTTCTATAAGGCCCCATCCACACGTAGCCGGGTATTTTCGAAAACGGAGAAATGCGTCCACACGTAGCGTTTTCGAATCGTATGTGCGGCGCGGAAGAGGGAGCCTACAACCTAGGCATGACGTAATCGTGAGTGGAAATTCCGTTTTCAAAAATCTCCACCCTGGATCATGGAGAGCATATTTGGAAACCTCCTTTTTTGATCCCGAAAACGCCAGCTACGTGTGAACGGTAGCCGTTTTCGGAGGAAAAAAAATCTCCGTTTTCTAAAATACCAGGCTACGTGTGGACGTGGTCTAAGAACCAGTAAATCAGGCCATCCCTATAAAATGTTTCGTTTCCCGCCATCGCCCGACCGACCTATTATTTCTGAAATGTAAAAATAAGTTCCCGATTCACTAGTCAAAGAAACAAATACTTTAACTTACAAGCATATTATCTTATTTATTAACCACAATTGGAATGATTCTACGTAGTTTAAAAGGCTGTTTAGACATTTGATAGTCTATATACATATTTTGCCATCCAATTTTTTCAGATAAATCATAATATGCTGCAAAAGTAAACTGGAACACAAACTGAATGTTTCTTGGAAAATAGCATTTCGTCATTTTGTTAAATTTTTTTTGTCCGACCGACCGACTCGCCATCACAAGAGATGGGGCCATGAGAAACGAAATATTTTATTAAATATTGGGATGATCCCAGATTGTCCTTTGTTCTTATGCCATGAGTGGTTCGAATTGAAAAAACAAAGCAAAATAGAAACATTCCATTGGAAAACACTAGGTGTGTGTTTTAAAAGAGGTTGTATGGAATCGAAGAATGTTAAGCTTCGTTTGTATTTTCAATTTTAAAAGCGAAACCACGTTGTGTCTAATTGGTTTACATGGCAGC
>JAOBRH010630220.1:0-15408 GCA_027575125.1 Umimayanthus parasiticus | reverse complement strand
AAAGTCACGAAGTAGGAACACTGTAGACGCAATCGTTCGTGAGTAATAAAGGATTTAAGTCGGTGTGGCGTCAAACGTCCCCCCCCCAGTCTGAATAGGGTTAATAGACAAGTTCCCCATATATATTAGCTAGTTTTTAAAACTGGATGCATTTGCAGCGATTTCAGAAATGAAAATTTCAAAACTTTTCTAGGGTTTTTCCTTGGACCGCACTAGGTTTCGCTCGGACAAGTTGGGCCCCCCCAAACAATTTGCCCGGCTACGGTACTAGTAACGAAACAATTTATGTGTCGGCACGAAATCCTATCCAGTAAAATGTGAACGATGTGTTCGTGCGAGGTTGATACTGACCGATTTTACGATATCTTCACTTTGTTGCTGGACTTTTGGATCGTTTTGATTGCTCAAAGCCTTGCTGTATTTCTTGTTGGAGATCACCATGTAGACGAGAGAGCTCAGTAAATCTGAGGGCAAGAAAGAAACAGCACATTTGTTTAGCTTAGTAAAATATATCTGTCTGATAAAAATAATAGAAACTACACACGTTTTAAACTAATTAGTGTTTACCTTCAGATTTCTATAATTACAATATTTAGATAATATAAATTATAAGGACAGATAATTTTATTTAAGAATAAACTAACAATACTATACTGACACCAGTACTAGTGTTAATATAATACTGATACTAGTAGTAATACTAGTACTAATACTAGTACTAATACCAATACTAATACTGATACTGATACTGATGCTGATACCAATACTGATACTAATACTTATATATTTATTCGAATGCTAGGCGCACTAATCCTAAAACTAATAACTGATACCAAAATTAATATACTAGTACAAATACACTAATTAAACTTTACTAATACTAATAGTATTATTAACACGAATACTAATACTTATATTAATTGTAGTATTGATACTAATACTACTACACCAATACTAAAAATTTACTAAAAGTAATACTAGTTCTAATAGTATTAACCCTTCAAGGCATAAGAGGGGGTGGGGGGCGGATCAGTTTGACCCCCCTCAATTTTTTTGGCTTTAAATTTTTCCTTAACCGATTACCAAAAGCTTTGGCACAACTGTCCCTAATTAAGTGACGGCACGATTGATGACGTCATCATAATAAGTCACGCAACTTGTGTGTTGACTACGAAAATACAATTTTTCGCTAAAAAGCGACTATTTTCGCCTAAATACTGATACTTTTCTTACAATTTTGTAGATTCCAATCACTAAATGTTGTTTTCTCACTATTTTTTAGTGTTTAAATTTGAATATGAAAAAAGTTGAAAATTGAAAATCTAAGATGGCGGCCGCTATTGACGTCATTATGTTGCTGTGGTTACCATGGAAACCAATTAAACAGCAAGTGGTTTCGATTAATTGGAAGCACAAAGTACGCTCATTATATGTGCCAATTATCTAGTCAATCGGATGAATGGTGGCAAAAGTAGAGGGGAGGGGTCCGATTGACCCCCTCCCCCCCTTATGCCTTCGCTAATGTTAATGATAATGCCAACACTTACACAACACTAACAGCTTATACGCAACAATTGTTCCAAGAAACATGTACGACAGCCATAAACAAACCTGAGAAGCTCAGCAAAGCCTTCTGGGAAGTTATTTCTGATTCAGTGGAGGTCACGAGACAGAAGTAGTATCCCTGGTCCCGCGGGACTCCCCTGATATTCAGACTTTCTCCACTTTCGTTCTGTATTAGCTCGCCATCCTTATACCACCTCCGCTGAAATTGGATTGAGCTCGAAACACGACAAAGCAAGGAAGTGTTTTTTCCCAGGGGTACCTGTTGTGGCTTGGGGCCCTCGGTTATGTTCGGCGGAGCTATAAATGAGAAGAGATTGTGTAAGTTTTAGAAGACGAGAACTATTAGCTATGTTATTGAAGTTCCAGTTTACCTTTAATGATCAATTAGATTTTAAGTTGTTTATAACTATTTTCATGCACAGTTATTACTTATGTTTACATCGTTAATTGTCTTATTTTCTTCACAACTTTTTATGTTTGAGTGCGCAGTCAATGTTTTCGTTTGAATTATCTATTTACATTGTTTGTTCTGCTACAAGAAATGATTTAGATTACCTTAGGATTTCTATAATTTTAGTTTTGAGAAACAAATAACAAACGCTTCAATTCCTAAATTTTAAGTGCTACCCTTTTCAAATAAGTTAGGTGGTGTTCACATGATACCAGAATGCATTTCATCTCGGTAAGACACTCACATTTCATTCCACGTTTACATAGACCCAGTTCTCATTCCGAAATGAGGAGTGATAAAAACAATACGAGTCAGTTGATCTGTACAACTTATCCACGTGCTTAATTCTCTACCGGATTGCGCTCGTACTTTCTTTTCATGATACTTGTAGAATGTCTGGTCAGATTTCATTCCGAAACCAACACTTCGACCCGATGTGACTACCGGGATGAACTCGTTCTGGAATGGCTCGCACCGGATTGAAATTTTAGTTGGTATCATGTAAACGAATATAGATACTCAGTATGGAACCGGGGTGCATGAAGTCGTACCGGAACGAAATTCGATGTAAACACCGCCTCAGATTGAAATGATAAAAATACTCGCTAACTCTCGTTCAATTGGTATATCTGCCAGTTAAAGCAATTTGTTGCTATTTTTCTCTTTAGTACTGCATAAAAACGACATTTTTTCTTTAACGTCTTTTATCAACTCCAGTGAAAGAGTTGAGGTACTTTTCTACAGTTTATCAGTGTTCTACACAATGCAGTCCAAGCGAAATTGCGCATGACATGCAATACGCATTTAAGTTCTTCATCTTCCTTTCAATAGCGGTACCCAACCTCATGCTGAGGGCCACAAAGTAACAACTTGCTTCAGAGTTGTGTCAAAACTGAGTGAAAATGTAAGAGCTGAAGAAAATTTGCTTTCAAACAGGTTTTTTTAGGCTTCCCTTATTCAAACCTTCGGAAACAATAGCAGCAACGACATTATCTCACCAAAGCACGCGTTAGAGAATAAGCAATATACAAAGAGCCAATGGGCCCTTTGCAGCAGTAGGTCACATTGTACAAAATCCAAAATATTGGAGAGCAAAACAATGTCACAAGACTCCACTGGGAAATGTAAACAAAGAAAAAACAGTTTTCTAGTTAATTTTGTTTTGTTTTGGAGTATGGCACATTCTTCTGTCTCCAATATTTTGGATTTTGTACCATGTGACCTCCAGCTGCAAAGGGCCTATTGCATCCTGATTGTTAGAATTGATTGACCAAAGATTTAATTGGAACTGATTTAACAAAGTGTCAGTTAGAACAGAACTGAACAAATTGTATTTTCATATTTCGTCCAGGTCACAGGTTTACACGATTAGGTACTAGTAGTCATCTGGTACAGTAATTAGATTAGGTGTTAATTAGCATGCGTTAAAAAAACTCATCCAGACACGTTTAGAATTAAAATGTAAACCACATCTGACATACTTTTCAGAACAACTGCATTAATATTAACGGTGCAACAAAATTAGTTTTGACTATATTATTGTTGTCATTTGGGCCGTTTAAGAAAAGTTACGAAAGTCTATTTGTAAAAGATTAGACCCGTAAACACGAATGGGTTTTCTTCAAAAAGGTATAGATGTTTCTCAGCAAATAAACAAAATAGGTCGGTTCACAACATAGCCCGTAAGTGCAATCGAAGTGTACTTGATATATACTCGGAGAATTCTTACTTTAAAGTGCACTTGAGTTCTCCTCGGTTGCTTTATAGGACCATGTCGACATTAAAGAAGCCGAAGTGCACTTAAAGCTACACTCGAGCACGAACGGGATTTTTCTCAAGTTCATGTTACGTTGACCTCAAGTGCACTCCGAGGTATAAAGTATACTTGGAGTGTAGTGAACCGGCCTTGTTAAATTTGTGGATTCACACCGGTCGTGTCGGTAATGTTGTTTTTGAATAACATCTTGTTTTTGATTGGCAAAGAAACATATTTCACAAACGAATCTTTGCGTTCATCGTTTTGACAATGAACTCCTTAAAAGCAAATTAAAAAGATACATTCTAGTCGAAATAGTTTGAAAGCAATGTTCAGAAATAGGTCATGATAGTGTGACAAAAGATTATGCTTCCTGTTGTGAGCCGTATACGCTTGCCAAAGTTTTCTCAGAAAACCATCCTAAATGAGATGGTTCTACACACATCTGTTTCTAAGATAATAATGGTTTACAAGAATTGTTTTGATCAAAAGTTTTTGGCAAAATACTTTAATTTATAAAACATGCCTGTGAAAGCTTCAGCTGTTAAAAATACTAAGAAAACCGTTTACTGTTATCTTTACTTAAACGGCGCAAATTAGCCATTAGCCAACGGAAGAGAGTCATTTTAACTTACCGATACAAGCATTATAGCGAAGCTTCAACATTTCTGAGTCTTCATGGCACACAGTTTGGTTAGAAATTTGTGCAAGACGTCTCCAAGTCACGAACATTGAGAGGCAGATAGAGTTAGGACACTTTGGTACTGACGAGATTCCGTACAGAAGAACTGCATCTTCAGCAGCGACAGCCGTCGCAGGTACGACACCCCCCTGCCAGAACAGCCGCGCAATGACGATGGCAGAATGTGAACCGATGATGAATGGCTTCGCAAACCAAATATCATACGACTTCACTGAAGTAACTGTAAACTTATACCGTGTTGTGTTTTCGCCACTGGCTACCTCCAATTCATAAACCGAGTTCAGGTAATTGATTCGATATTTCTTTAGGTTAATCTTTGCTTTGAGAAGGTAATATATTCCGGATAAATGGTATTTCAGTTCCTTGGCGATATTTCCGTTAGCTTTGAAAGATCTCAGGTCGCCGTCACCGCAATATATGCGAGTGGAAATGTACTGCAACATAACATCCGAGCAGCTTGGGTTTTGGATCGCGCGATATTTCACTGTAAAGTAAAATAAAGCAACGTAAACATTTAAGCTAGAGGTATTTTTCCGCCAAAATGTTCTACAAGTTGTATTTTGTTTGTATTTCTTCTGAGATATTGTAGATATTTATTTTTAACTAAGAGCAGTTGCACAGGAAAACTATAAAGTGAACGGTGTGTTTTGAAGAATCCCCAAACCATAGTAATTCAACAGTAATGCAACATCATCGTGCAACAAATAGTACCATTAGCACTGGAATCAGTTGAACAGTTTTGTACATCGATTGTATTTTCATACCCTGTTGTCATAGTGACAACTCGAAAAAGAGAGTAAAGTGGAAAGGTAGCAAAACACAAGCAATAAATGGGTCTTGAGGAAAAAATGGACATTTAACGAAGAACTTTTCAAATGATAAATTACAAACGTGCCATACATTTATCTACCTTTGCCATGGCACAATAACTTTTTTATTATTTTTAAAATTGCATAACTATCTGCCATTTAATAGGAGCGCGTTACAAGCTTGCGTGGGCAAGAAGTGTTTCTGGTAGTGCAAATTGCTTTCCAGAAACGTTTTTGCAGTACGGAAGTAAAGACACTCGGATTAGAAAAAGCTGAGACGCCTAACCAATTTTGGTAGAAGAACCAGAAAAGAGGCCTTCGTGACTACTGGACTGACCCTCACATTATCAAGTGAACACCATCTGACAACAAAATGTACCTGAGTTACTGTATGCAATGAAATTCCTAACTACAGGTGATAGCTCGAGTTCGATTCGGATACTTTTCTGAATAGCAATTCACGGAAAATATTCTCGCCAGCCAAAGCAGAACAAATGAATTGTATTCAGAGTTTTCCTTAACAAAAGAACACTTAAATCAGATTTTAAAATCCCGGATAATTTTTTCCCCAAATAGATCCAATCGAACGCGTACTAGGCTATTTTACTATTCCACAAATAAAGCTGTGCCATTTGACAACACTGAACATGGTTGCTAGCATGGAGATAGTCTGAAGTCTACTACAAGACGAACAGCGCAGCCAAGAGAGAATAATCCTCGTTGTTCTCCTCTTCAGTTCGTTACCGGCCAAAAAGCAAAGCCACGAAGAAAAGAACTCCGAAAATTAAGACAAATATGCAGGTTAGTTGGTGTAGTTAAATACCAGGTAAACCAAGGCAAGCTTTCATTCTACTCTTCGAAATAACTGAGCTAAAGAGACAGGACACTGACGTAGTCTGTTTTCTGAGCTGATCAAAGTTTACATCCTATTGATATAAATTAGAATAGAAAAATCTGATTAGTTCACATTTCGAATTCACTGAATAAAATGTATCCCTCGCATCATTAAAATTCAAAAATATCCTTCTTTGAGGTTCAAAAGCCGAAAACTACTTGACGCAGTAAACCGCGATTCTGTTCAGTCATCTCTCTTAAACAGCCATTATTAACCAAAGTTTTCTAAGCTTAAACTGTAGATACATATCATAGAGCGACTTCGACCATGCAGTCGATACTGTTGTTCGGGTTTATTCATGGTGGTATGCGAATATAGCTATATCAACAAACTAAAATTATCAAAATACATTTACCTTAAAATGAGTTCGAGATATCGTGCATGCTGTTATACTGTTAATAATGCAATGATTTCGGCTTTACAAATATTTAATATTAATTTAATAGTTTTAGGCATTAATAGCGGCCTTACATAATGCATGCACAATAGGTTAACCGTTCACGATACGAATTTGACCAAGACCACAGTGGGTAAAATTCGTTTGCATAGATGCGATAAACAATATGGTGTGGAACGGCGAGCAAAGGTAATTTGAATGAAGTAACAAATTATTCTTGTCAGGCAACCACAATATAACGGGCTTGACCTTTTCAGCCCCACTTTACGTGATAAGTTGCTAAATTTTCCTACCTAATAGTATCGATTAACTAGTCTCGATACATTTCTTACAAAGAGGTTGAGAGAATTGCGTAATTCATCAGAGAAATATTGCTGTTTCTGATTAGTTCGTTGATTCCCGTTAGACAACATCTTATTTTGTTAAATGTGCTACAGAGAAGACACTTGTTGATATACCGACTGGGACTGAAAGGGTCACGGCGAGAGCAAGCACTTTATTTAACCCTAGAGGCCTCCACGACACCCCCCCTCCCATTCTAGTTTAATTTCGACACAATTCATGATATGATATTTGGTGCATATAATAAGCTTCATTTGTACTTTCAATTAAGCGAAACCAACGTGGTGTCTAATTGGTTTCCATGGAAACTATAGTCACATGAATGACGTCACAACCGGCCGCCATCTTGGATTTTTAAATTTTCAGATTATATATAGTACTTCAAAATGACGAAAAAACAGCATTTAGCGATTGAAATCTACAAAATAGTTAGAATCCATTGTGAAGTTGCCAGTATTTAGTCAGTTTTTAGTGAAAAGGTGAGATTTCACAGTCAACACACAAATTGTGTGACATATTATGACATAATTAGCGTCAAAAGATGTATTAACGAACAAAAAATCAGTTGTACCAAAGGTTTTGACAATCGGTCAGGCAGCAAAAATTTAAAGCCAAAACGAGGCTTCTAGGGTTAACGCTATCGGGTCAGGGTTTTAGGGCTTGGGCGGAACAAATCCACCGAAGGTAGGGGCGAGTCCCCCGGGAGTCATTCTTTAACCCCCTTATATTCCAAGTTTTCATTTTATTCAAATAAATGTTGGAAATTTGTGAAACATTCACCGTTGAAACCAGTTTGATTTGCCTATCGATTGGTATCCCATTTTCGATAAAACTGAAAGCATATCTTTGTTGTTAACTGCCAAGGTATGAAATAACAAAAGAGACTTGCTTCCACGTTTGTGTAGTGTGTAGTGTGGAGTGGTTAGCGAGTCTGAAGAACGTCAAATGAAAGTACAACATATTGTTTGAGTTTATGCAGAACAGAACAACGTAATACCACTGCACTCGCTCTGATTGGCTGCTGCCACGCTGTTGAAGGTACTGGTTCCCAGAGGGCACGGGTTGCAGCTGACGGAGCCTTCCCTCTCCTGGTAGGTGTCCTTTGGGCACGGGGCGCACCCCCCGAGGGAGCCATTACGTAGGAAATACCCAGAAGCACAAACTGGAGTTGAAGACAAAAGAAACTTTTAGTTTTGATGCCTAAAAATGAAGTAATTTTATGCTACAGAAAGACTAATAACTGAAAGCAGGGCTATTACAACAACATAATTCTTGCGCAGGTTTAATGGCAATATTTCGAGTAGACGAGCTGGATTGTTAAATAGATCTATAGAAACATCTATCTGAAGTGACCACTACTACACAAATGTAAAATCTCACTGTTCTTGTTATAGTTCATACGTTATGTCAAGGTTCAGGCTTCATTACGTCATAATCGCCATAATCAGCTCGTTTTCAATACTTTTTAAAAGAATAGCTAAAAAATTCTAATCATAACAGCACACTATCGTAAATTTTAAAAAATATTTACTAAATACAGGCACATCCTGTCTAACTACATAATTATTTATTTGTTTATCTATTTATGCATGTAACTATCTGTAATTGAGTGTAAATTATCTTTTGAGTTTTTGAGATTTTTTTCCATGTAGATATATTTATAGTGCTTACATTAAAAGGTAAGCCCCGTAGTTTCTTTTTGGACTTCCTTGCCCTATGTTCATACACAGTGGTTATTAAATAAAGTTGAAGTTGAATTGAAGTTGAAGTTGATGAAAATTCACAAACATTTTGATATCTTTTTATAATTTGGGACGAAAAGTAATGGGGGTGAGTTGTTAATTTTGAAAAAAATTCTAGTTCTTTGGACTTTAGGTAAGTTTCAAATTAGTTTTGAAGTTAATAATAAATGGAAGAATGCCAGCTCGTATGCTATCTGAGGAGTGGCATTTGCTCGCTTAGGAACAGTGTTTTTTGCATTCTAATACAACAAGAGACTCCAAAGAGCCTTCACTCTGGCCGAATTTATTTGATTGACCATGTGACAATGTAGAAGTTGACTGACCACACAGAATGTTCTTTCAAGGCGAATTGTAACAGGGTTAGGTTGCTTGATTTAATTCCAAAGCATCGTGAAAAAACCTACTCAGTACTAGTCTCGAATAGTGTTAAGGAATCGCTCTTCTCCCCCAACCACTGATTGCGACAAAATTCGTCCACTGCAAACACTTGAGGCACTATTGATCCTGTTGTCAGCCACGCCAAATATCTTTCTACTCCCAGGTGCTCGTCTGTTAAACAGTTTTGTATGTTGCACTATCGTTCTAACAGAAGTCTATCCTAATCCTGAGTTCACTTGGGACCGTGTTGCGATTCAAACAATTAGCCCTCGATTTTAACGATATTTTTTGTTGTGTGCCCTGCTTACCCGTCGCAACGTGGAAAGTAGCGATATGTCTGTAAATTGCGAGTGATGAGGGAAATCAACGTGAAGAAATAGCTCGCTGTGGAACCTTTTAAAAACACATCCAAGAAGAAACAGACTGTCAAACCAATATGGCGGCTGACCAAAAACATGCTTTGACTAATGTCGTTCCCAGAAGATTTGTCACGCTTGGCTGCTAACAAGCTCGACAGGACAAAAAAAAAAGAAACAGACGCCAGAACTCGACTCTTGGCCATCGGCCAGATTAATAACTTTTTCCCTTTTACAGTTCCTCCTCCTCTCCAATCGCCCCTGATCACAACCAAAAATACGGAGTGATGACCCCCCCCCCCCTTAAATACTGCTACCGTAAAACATGTGATTGCCATAGTTACGACGCACACAAATGAAATTAAAAAACCCTTACCACATTTGTCAGCAGGAATACTCCTCACTGAGCCCACAGTACAACAGGGTGGCGGTGTTGACCCACAGCACGACCTTTCTTTGTCCATGGTTGAGTTGTATCGTGTGTAAGTCGTTTTGTTTGCCGTTAGAGAAGGGGATGCTAAACCAATCATACTAGCATACCCGCGAACTCTCTCGATACAACCTGTCAACGTCTTGTCAACGTTTTGCAAAGATACAATTTCTGTCGTAGTGAATACAACGGTTGCCCCTAGCAACACATTATCGACCCCGGGTGAAGTTAGAAGGAAGCGCTCCATTGCTATTTGAACTCCTCTACACTTGCTTGTGGTAAGCAGTAGCATTTGTACGGTGTTATACAGTCGGGTTAACTTTGTCTTTGCATCTTCCGTCGACATCCGTACCCCGCCAGGTATTTTATAGAAGATGCGGAAGTCGACCTCGTAACATCGTTTAACCGGATAGATTCCTAGCGAGGTGCTGTCTGCTGTTTGAACAGTACTCATTACGCACCTTTCAACATTGAGCCAGGGGAGGGAGGCTAAGGCGGTAAATTTGCCCTTTTGCCGGGCCGGGTTGGTACAAGCAAAATTTGTCATTTTGCGAAAACTTGATTTTGGCTGCTAAACTTCGAAACTTTGGTAATGCCTGGATCCTGGACTAGCAAAAGTGATCAAATTCCCATTAACTGCCCCTTTCCCTGGCTTAACGTTCACAGAGGCATATGTGATTGATTAGTCATTTCACATGCAAAGTTGGACAGCTGGAACCAGTGCACTGGTAATGCTAAACATTGAGAGGGAATACACCATTATATACCAGTGAAACTCGATTTCTTCGGAACACTGTGGTAATTTAAACAAAACTACTTCAATAGCTTCAATTGTATGCGTACATTCTATATGCAATCATCAAACGCGTAATAAATTAGTTAAAACAAGAAGAAACGATCCATCTAAATATCTAGCGGTAATGTGAAAAGAACGTTAGAGGAATTAGCTGTGGTTTAAGGGTAGTAGGGTACACTACCTGTCTTTTCTTCATATATTCGCTTGGTTTACGTCTAGTGTGGTAGGTTCCCTCCTTTGCTTTTACTTTGGATATGAGCTTTTAGATAGCGGACAAGATGCGGAGTCAGCTATCTCAAGCTCATATCCAATAAGTGTGAGTGGAACAATTGTTTTATTAAACACCAAATATTAGATAAAAAGATTTCGAGTTTTATTTTCTACCGAGTGAGTTTTCGACCATTTTGAGGGAAAACTTTCCAAGATAAAATTACCAGTCAAACTACAGGATATAGGATTTATACCGTGAGTAGCGAGCCAATCAGATTACCAGAAATTCGATATCCAGTGTTTGGTATTTAATAAAATGGGTATATAGTTGAACGTTTCAAAAGACGCTAAAATTATATGTCACTGATGTACGTATACGAATCTGAATTTCCGGAAGGTGTGCAGGGTGTGTAACAAATATATTCAAAATACATGTATATTCCAGGGGATATGAAACAGCCCTTTTAGTACGTATCGCACTGGAACAAAGAGACAAATTAGTAGATAACAGTAGCATTTAGCAGTGTGATATTACAGCTAGTACTGTTGTGCCATATAACTCACACCAAAATGTGTTGGGTTAGTATTAAATTATAGTATGTTTCTTACTTTGCAACATTACGTGATATATGTTATAACTGACATACTCGATAATTTGAGAGACACAGCCGGAAAATGGCCCTTGACATCAGTGGTGTGAGAACCTACCGCATGTTGTAACGCTTTCAGTTTGTACAACCGCATACAAAGATCCACGGAATACTTAACAAATTGTTATCAAGTTTTAAATCTGCACGCGAGAGATAAACACTTGAAACACCGTCAGCCGGAAAATGATGAAAAAAGAGCAAACTCAAAGTTCAACAAAGGCAAAGAGGTGCATCACTTTCTCGAAATTTGTTTTTTTCATTTTCAACTAGAAATTTATTGATTCTGAAACTCCACATCGCGTGACATGACAGCATACTCAATAATTTAATAAACAAGTTAGAAAATGTTGGTTGACATGGTCTGGAGCTAGTAGCTTGCTGTAACGACATCAGTTTGTGGACCCGCACAAAACAATCCAAGGATAAATTGTTTACAAGATCTTAATCTTTGTTCAGTGGCAAAAGACAAAATACCTGAAACACCATCAACAAATGGAACTAGCAGTTCGCTGTAACGACTTCAGTTTGTGGATTCGAACAAAGTAATCCAAGGATGAATTGTTTGTCAGATCATAATCTTTGTTCAGTGGCCAAAGACAAAATACCCGAAACACCATCAACAAATGGAACTAGCAGCTCGCTGTAACGACTTCAGTTTTGAGGGCAGGATTGCCGAAAGCTCGTAATACAGAGGAAGATACAGAAGACAAGACAGAGATTGTGGTAAAGAAGATGAGAACGGTAATGACTTAAGTTTGTGGATCCAAGGATAAATTGTTTACCAGATAAAGCAAGATACCTAAAAAACATCAACAAATGGAACTAGTAGCTCGCTGAAACAACTTCAGTTTGTGGATCCAAGGATGAATTGTTTATCATATCTTAAACTTTGTTCGCCAAAGACAAAATGCCCGAAAGACCATCAGAATATGTTTTTAACTGCAGCTTTACAAATTTCACCGATTTTGAAGCTTCAACACTCAGGGGTTTGTCTGAGTAGTTTAAAACCTTAGAGGTGCATCACTTTATCGAAAACATTTGTTTTGCATTTTCAACTGAAATGCATTGATTCTGAAACTCCACAATGCGTGACAATCACTTGACAGCATACTCGATCATTTGAGAAACACGTTAGAAAATTTTGCTCGACATGGTCTGGAGCTAGCAGCTTGCAGTAACGACATCAGTTTGTGGAGCCACACAAAATAATCCAAGGAAATTTTGTTTACCAAATCTTAAACTTTGTGCAGTGGCCAAAGACAAACTTTCCGAAACACCGTCAACAAATGAAGCTTGCAACAACCTGTAAGGACATCAGTTTGTCGATCCACACAAAATATTCCAAAGAAAAATTGTTTACCAAATCTTAAGTGTTGTCAGCCAAAGTAAAAATATTCGAAACACCATCAACATATAACTTTAACTTCAGCTTCAGAGTTCATTGCTTGTAAAACCTCAGCACTTATAGCTTTGTCTCAGTAATTTAGAATTTTAACAATATCCAAAACACCACCAACAAACGGTCTTAGTTCCTGTTTTATCGAAATTAAAGTGCTTAGTTTCTTTTTCCGACTAAAATTTTGCTGGCTCCGAAACTTCAACACGTATAGCTTTTGTTCAATGATTCATAATCTTTTCTCAAGTTGAGAAATCCTACAAACCTAGTGTCTTGAGAAGCTTCAATCTAACAACAATGTGAATATATAGCTTTTGAAACTTAATTTTTTTACTTTGAGGTGCTAGAATTAAGTTAACCAACACCGCCTTAGCTAGTGAGATGCACGGCGTCTCAATCGTTTTGTGTTTCTGCCCAATTGACTTGGTTTTAAGGGAATTTTTTGTTTTGTTTTATACAATGTTCATCGAACACTCGCATTCCTTCCCTCCACCTGCTCGGTACTGACAAACCAAACTACTCAACAATAGTCCAGTTTCGAATTCCCAGTAGCCGCTGATTACAATGACTATAGACTCGCTTTTTACAGTGTTAGCCTCGACTAGATGTTAAATATTCATAAATTCCAATGTGCATATGAGCTATTCACAACTCTGTGTATTGTTGGAGATTCAGATCTCGCCGGTATTTATAAATATTTAACATCAAGTCGAGGCTAACACTATTAAAAAACAGTAATCCTAAACTTATTAGAAACATCTTTTTCCCATTCAATAATCTTCGGGCGGTTCTTCTAGTAAAAACTTTGAAGTGACCTGAAGGTCGTCTGATTGTATCTAAATGGGGATCGAAGATTTCTAAAAAAGGTAATGGAACAATTAACTACTTAGGAAAATATCACATGGACCGGTGTTACTTGACCGTAAGCGTGCATGAGTAAGATGTAACTAAAGTACATGAAGCTATTTTGGTTGCCATAGACGTTAATCCGTACACATGAAACCAACCTCAAAAATATTCTTGCAAAGTGGAGCACCCGGAGGCTAGCCGCGACTCTACAGAACGATTGCAAAAGTAACTATCAACTACAATCTGAACAAAGCATGCAGGAAGTTCTAGAGAATCGTGTTCTGTCAATTTTAGCTTGTTCAGTCTTTTCTCACTTTCGATCCACGAACTGGGTGAACGGCCTGGTTGTTCAAAGGAGCGATGCAATTACTGAATTAGATTATCGGACAACAACCAAAACCAAAAGCAAAATTTTCCGAACGCTGCCGAAGACTCTCGAAAACATTCCGTAAATGAAAATGAAGTAATCGAAGTTCCCGGAGGACAGTGCCAATCTAAGTCTTAATTACACATATGCTACATGGAATTGATTGCACGGTACTAAGGAAAAATTCACAGCCAGGCAACCAACTGGTAGCTGTGGTGTTAGCTTTGAAAAACAACATCGACCCTTTGACTTTGAGTAGTAGAATGTCATTAAAAAGACACGAGAACTGTCAGAGAGACAAACTTTTCCTACACGAATGATAGCAGAGTTTCTAGTCGCTGAACCCTGCTGTAAAAGTCCCCTTTCTTTTTCTCTAACCCTATTTTCTTCAATTGACTGGAGGACCGTTGCATAACTGTAACATTAAGAAATAAGCAAAAACCTGTAATAAAACACAGACAAGGACGCTGGAAAGACACAAACAAAAAATGAAAAATAAAAACTTGAAAGAACGTATGCAATGACACATGCGTAAAACATAGACATACATGGGTGAAGATGTAGACAATAAAAGATATATTTTTTTATGGTAAGGACTTGGATAAGCCATTTGGTCATAGAATACAGTTAAAACAAACTGGAAGAGACTCCGATATGGAAGCGTACATTTATAGACGCAGAGACTAAGCCGGTTAACACTAGAATTTCAAGTGCACTTACCTCAAAGTTCTTTTAAAAATTAGATCAAGACACAGTTGATTAAAAACTATATTTAGAGATACCTCTCCAATAGTATTTGCATCATTCTTAACTTACTACTTGTATTACACGTATATTTTATTGAAATACTTAGTGGCCTTATTATTCTTCTCATTTTTTCTCTCGCTCCTTATTTCTTTTCTTCTTTCTGTTGACCGTATCAACTGCTTTAATCTAACAATGGTGAGACTTAGTTCATACAACTTAGTACTCGCAAACAAATTGCAAATTTCCCTATAATTGATATCGCTTTTGTAACTCTTGCGTTTTAACAAACGTTGTTTTTGTCGTTGTTGCACTTTGGCTTCCTTGAACTCGACATGATCAAAGCAAGGATTAAGGAAAACTCACGTGCAATTGGGAGTAGCATTTTTTGCCGTTCACATCCAAGTTTATACAGAGTACACTTACAGCCCCTAGTGTGAACCGGCCTAATGACTTAATTTGACTTCTACGGCACACATACACAAACATATTGACAGATACATGGGCTCGTTAACCCTTAAACTGGCAGGGGGGGGGGGGGTCGTTGAACCTCCCCGCGGTTTTTTTGGGC
>JAOBRH010629110.1:0-15408 GCA_027575125.1 Umimayanthus parasiticus | reverse complement strand
AGCGGGGTTTTGACGCCGGGAAGCTCTCTAAGATTTCAACATTCGCTCAAGAGCTGAATCCTACTCCTTTCTTTCCATCAGTAATATCCATTTGTCAACAGCTTTTGAAACATAGTTTACATTTTTAGAAAGAGCAAGAGGTGCTTTGTTCCTGGTCCAAAGCGCATTGTCAGACGAGCTTTCACTTATCCGTTACTAACGCAGTAAAAACGTGGTATTTTCCTCCCGTTTCACTAGTGGCGAGACAGCAAAATGGCGTATTTTAACTTTTCGCGTTTCCTTGAAAGCCAAAGCGGTATAGAACCTTTCAATACTATTTTGGAAAATAACTCACTGTAGGGGTTATTTGGATGAAATAAAAAGAAACCCGAAATTCTATCGAGTGACGCTCGATTTTCGAAAGTTACCGAGAGCCGCTCTTAAGTCCTTGTGGAGTGAACATCTCCGATTCTCCAAATATCAAAGTGCAGGGAGCTGTCAAGATGGCCCAAAGTTACAAAGCACCGCTGTCAGTCATCACCCCGGCCCAACCACTACTATTACCGCTTTTTTATTTTTTCAAATCTAAAACTCCCCTCTCGAAAATTTAACGTGATTTTAGAGGACTGGACTCGTACACAGACCAAAAAAAGTTTGTCATGGTTGTACAGCTGCCGTCCGTTTTTACTGTGTTTAAATAAAGGCTATTATTATTATTATTAAAATCTAAACTTTAAATTTGGAGCTTCGAGGCGTGAAAAGCGGAGGCCAGGGGTTTGGCTTTTTATACCGGAACGTCTTGTTTAAAGCTTTTTATTTTCTGTTTTATTACAAAAGATAAAAATAAGAGTTATCCTTGTAAATTTTTCTTCTTCCAGACTTCGTTCTTCCTCTGCCCTCACAACAGAAAACGTATCACATTCACTTTTCCTCGAATCTTTGTGTGTTTTCCTTTGGCATCTATGTTTGTCTGTCACTTTCTCTCTCCCTCCAACTATCGGCCAAACTGATATTTCCGTAGTAGAACAAATCTCCATAGAACTGTCGATATGTCAATATTGTCTAGGTGATGCCAGTGAGAAGGGTTCTAAGGGGACGCAGAGAGTGGTTACACCAGGGAAGCCAAAGGGCGGTAAGGACAGCAAGGGTAAATCCTCAGCCAAGGGAAAAGATGAGAAAAGTGGCAAAGGCAAGGACAAGCAACAAGACGAACCTCAGGGGGAGGGGGAAGAGAAAGAAAATCTACCTCCCCCTCCCCTTACAGTACACGTGCACATCAAACTGCACAACTGGAAATCTGCTCGTGGAGCGTCACACGACTGCCCAGCTCACAGTGCCACTACTATAACAATAGACAGCTGACTCGATATTCGTTACCAACAGAGAGTGTTTACAGATTACATAGTCAACAAATAAAACTGTTTACTTAACTGTTGATCATTGTCAACTGCACCTTTTGGAAAAATATAACAATCAAGTTATAGGGACGGATTCTGAGAATAAGAAAGAGGGGATACAATGCACAGGGAGTTCTTTATTTAAATAGGCCGACTTCTTTATTTATTTACATTATCTTTCACAGTTTTACAGCAAGATTTTCTTTTTATGTTCCTGAAAAAATATGGGTTCGAGTGTTCAAATACTGTGATAAGTTCTGTCCTTCGATGATTCCGTGAAATCCATTTGCAATGGCTCACACAGGGTGCCTGCGATTCTGGTTCATAGCGGAGTTAAAGGTGCCGATTTTACCCGTGTAAATCGTCATTGCATTTGCATGTTCGCTCTTAAAAAGTAGTCCGTCCAATGTCTCCTTTGCTATAGCGTCTAAATCGACTGCCATTCTTCACACGGCCAAATAAAGTAGATACATTTCACAGACTTGTGCTCCACTGACCCGCACGAGTGCTGACACCTCCTATCAAAATCTAGCCAATGGGAATTTTGCTTCTCTCCAGAAAAGCATAATTCGGTAGAGTGCAAAGCCGACAGCCCCTTCCTTCCGCCTCTCTCCCCACTTCCTTTTTCCCCTGGCCGCGCGACACCTTCCTCGCCCCGTTCTCCCATTTCACGGCCGCGCGTCAAAACTCGCTCAAAAATCCGCTTTTCGGACTTCTGGCGAAGGAAGGGGATTGTTTTGCAGTCTAACCTCTTCGTTATTTTAAGCGCACAATGCTACATGTCGCTACACAGCCTTTGAAAGGCCACGAAAGGTCAACGCATATTTCCGGGATAAACAAGACCAGTTCAAAAATAGAAATTCAAACCACATCCGGCACAGCACATGGGAAAGACGTGTCGCGTAATGCCAACAGTCGCGCATGCTCAAGAGCTGTTCGAGCGGCTGTTCGCAGAGGTCTCTCTTTCGTCTCGTTCTTCGTGGCGATATGAGAGATCTCTGCTCGCAGGGTATAGCATGGAATGCCAATGAGCAAGTTTTCTCCCAGTTAATATTTACGTTTTCTTGTTCGACGGCCGAGACACGCTCTTTCCCATTTATGTTCGCTCTTCCATGGTATTGAAGTATTCAGTTTTTGAATAATCATGTAGAACAAATTGATTCTGCTTGGCTGCGCTCTCAGTCAAGATCGAAGACAACGAGGATACCAGGGATCGTCTCTTTATTCGTCTATGCTCGGTTGAGATGGATGTTGGAATAAGTGAAGGTAGTCACTGAGTAACTTGTGACTTGTGTCTAGTCTAGTGGCTAATTGTATTGACCGAATTGTTGTGACTGAATTGTAGTCAATGCCGTAGTGACTAATTGTAGATCTTGCAAGCAATTTAAATAGACGCCTTTACGGTCTAATTGAATACATGTTTTTAGCTGTTTCAGTCCTGGTAACAAAGGCCTTATCTCTCACCCCTCAACGTTAAACGTTTTATCTTTCTATTTCTTACCATTAAAAGTTTCTATTTCCATTAGCCTTAAAATCTTTTCTCGTCCGTTGCTTAGCGTTTCCGTTTTTACTCTTAAATTTCATTACCCGTAAATCAATTAACGAGGCTAAGAGTACGGCAGCTGGATTCACGTGAACGTTGTTCGTGTTTCTTGCTCTTTAGATGGCGATCTATAATCAGGCAGTCTGGCTACTGAAATTAAGTGTTTTTATGACGAGTGACAAAAGGTCTTTCATCCGTGAGGAAACAACGCCGTTAATCTATCTTTAAAACACGACACGAACATCTGCCATGCTAACAAAGAATAGCATGATGTAGAATAATTTCCCGTAATTATAAAAATCTGACTTTCGTATTTTTGTTGCGTAACAATCAATTTGTAGATTATTTTGGAAAACTCGTTTGACTTCAGTAACTGACCGAACGTTTTTCCCTGGGTAGCAACGTTTTCCGAGGTACCTTTAGTATTTCGGATTGCGAAAATTAAACCATCACACTCTAGAAAATTGTAGGTCAGATCGTATTTAACAGTTAGAGCAGCGTATGTCAAAAAAAAAATTAGAGTTTTTGTCCAAAAATCTTTTACATAGTTGACAGAACTTGTCCACCAACGGGGGAAAAACACAGGAGTTTTTCCTATTCTGACTGGAGAATTATGCCAAAGAGGTATATCTTCAAAGTATTTTGGAAGTTTGTTTCCACCCAGATCTTCAAGAAATCCTCCTTAATATTCAGATGTCGAAGATCTTCCGAGTTCAAATTGCCTGCAAATAATTTTTTGCCGCCATGTTTTGCAAGACAAAAATCGAAAAAACTTCCATTTCCCTATGTTCTTATTATCAAGGTATTTTTAATCCAGCTGAATTTTAGCGAACTGTTGAACGGGAAAACAACGTCTATAGCCTTGGAGAATGATGGAAGCGCGGGATTATTTGCAAGCGACTCGGCGTTTGCATTCAGTTGTTCTTGTTACTTTTGTACTCGACATCTGATACAAATCTAGATTTCCAAGAAGCAAACGGTACAGATGGGTTTGTTTTAGACGGCGATTAAAACTTGAATTGTTGCTCTTTAACTTGTTGTGCATCAGTTATTAGACCGAACACAAAATTTTAGAGTGGCATCGAACCTTGGCTAAAGTGATTTTGGATGTTTCGGATAAGTAACAAAAAAAACCCGATTATAAGGATAGATTCAGCATTTACGAAGAAAGAAAACCTCATCAAATTGCATCAGATCACACACTTGGCATAATCGTTTAACTAATGTTAAACAAAGTCGATTAAAGTTGGCTGTTCAAGGCTGGAGACCGAGTGATTTACTCCACTGTGCAGGAAAATCAAGTTTCGAAGATCTTGTGAATTACAGTTAGGAAATCGAAGTTTGTCAAAGTCAACCTTTGCTCTTTCGCGTTTAATCTTTCCTGGTTCTTAGAACTGTGTCTCGTCAGTGTTGTGCTACGTTTATTTTTGGCAATTCAATCGGAAAACACCAGCAATGAGTCGAATTCAGCCGTCCGTTTGACGATTTTGCCAGAGCGGACTTAACAATTAAAAGTTGAATTGTTGCTCTTTGACCTGTTATGGATCAATTGCTAGGCGCAACACAAAAAATTTGAATGGCATCGAACCTTGGCTGAAGTGATTTTGGATGTTATCTACAAGTAACACAAAAAAACTATTAAATGGATAGATTCAGTATTTTCAGGATTATTTGCAAGCGACTCGGCGTTTGCATTCAGCCGTTATTTTGTATATTTTTGTACTCGACATCTGATACAAATCTAGATTTCCAAGAGGCAAACAGTACAGATCGTTTGCTTTCGACGGGCGATTAAAAGTCGAATTGTTGCTCTTTAACTTGTTGTGCATCAGTTCCTAGACCGATCACAAAATTTTACAATGGCAGCGAACTTTGACTGAGGTTATTTTGGATATTTTGGATAAGTAGCAAAAAAACATATGGATAGATTCAGTACTTACGAAGAACGAAAAGCTCATCAAACTGCATCAAATCACACACTTGGGAATTAGGTAAACAAAGTAGTTTCGGTTCAAGGTTGGAGAGCCTGGGTCGGACTGATTTCCTCCATTGTGCAGGGAAATCAAATCTCGAAGATTTTGCGACTTACAGTTGGAAAATCGTAGATTATCAAAGCCGTCCTTCGCGTTTAACTTGGAGGATGATGGAAACCGCGGGACTGTTTGCAAGCGAATGACCCCTTCTGATCGCCGATCCCAGAACCTCTACACAGACTATAAATAAACAGGGAGACAGTGGGTACCCTTGTAACACCTCGGTTAATTGAAAAAAAGCCAGATGAACACCAATTGTTCAGTATGGCACTGAAATGTGGTTGTATTAATGACTTATAAATGGTTTCAATTGTTTTAATAGGACCATAGGGACGCCCTCGTTTGAGACCTCCAACAGCATTCGACACTTTCTTTGCAACAAAATCGGTATATTCAGACCACGAAAGTGTATCACTTATGTAGATTCCAAGTGATTTGGTTGATTTTACCTTATCAAGGGTGTTGTTACCCAGTTTTATCTGAGGATCCCAAGCGATTTTGGAAACATGATAGTTGGATCCAATGATCATATATTCCGACTTTGCCACATTTAGACTTAGTTTGTTTGCCATAAGCCATTCTCTAATTGACTCCAGGTCTTTGTTGGCTGAGGCAATGATTAAGATTATTGCCAGTTGTCGAGATGTTAGTGTCATCAGCGTACATACTGGGAGTAGAATATTTAATGCAGCCCGGTAAATCATTAATATAAAGAAGAAAAAGTAGGGGACCTAAGATTGAACCTTGAGGAACCCCACAATTTAATACAGCTGGTTCTGATAAGTGGCCATTTTTTTTGTCGATTGCAAAGGTAAGATTCAAACCATTTCAGGGAATCTGTTGCTACTCCATATAACGCTGGCTTTTTTTATAAGAATGGAATGGTCAACTGTATCGAACGCTTTTGTGAGGTCCAAATAAACTACCGTCCCTTTGTCAATGTTGGTATACCCCTCATTCGTAGCATCGCCGAGTAGAGCTGTTAATGTCGAATGTGGTGGTCTAAAGCCTGATTGATACTTTGAAAGGATATTATTTGTAATTAGATAGTCATAGAGCTGATTGTGTATTATTCTTTCAATTACTTCAGAAATTACTGGAATTACTGAAATGGGACGATGGTTGTTACTATCTTCTTTGTCATCATGTTTAAATACGGGCGAAACTTTTGCGGATTTCCAATCGTTAGGGAATATTCCCGAGCGAATTGAAGTGTTAAACATGACACTAACGATTCAGCGATAATTGGGGCCTCTTCCTTGACAAGTTTGCACGAGGTGTTGCCTATTCCAGAAGTTTTAAACTTCGCTTGGAATCGTCACTTGGATTTCAAACTTTGTGTCACATGGAGTTATATAATTAGTGGAGCTCTTATGCCCTGTTGGTAACTTGGCGGCTAATTTTGGCCCTATTTTGCTTAAGTGTTTGTTTATGGTACTCGCAACTTCGCATGGATCAGTGATCCTACCGTTTTCTGTCTTGATACAATGAATATTAGCATTTGATTTGATTTTGTTACGTGACATTGCTTGATTAATGGTGTCCCATAGGATTTTAGAATTTACAGCATTTTCCTGAATCTGATTATGATAAAATACTCCTTTTGCTTTTTTGATTTCATTATTTATTAGGTTCCTTATTTTCTTGTATTTAGCCCAATCATCAGGGTTCTTAGATGTGTTGTCGATCTTTTTACGCTTTTTTCTTTGAATGATGAGATCGCGAACTTTGAAGTTGAGCCAAGGAGAGGATTTGTTTGTTATCCTTAGGTGGTGCGTGCTTATCAATGTCTACAAACAAACTCTTCCAGTGTTCCCACATATCATTCGGATCAAAAAAATCATCAATACTGTCCCAGTCGATTTTACTGAGATCGCTATGAAACTCGACTAGGTTGAAGTGACTAAAATTACGAAAGATTGAAACCTTCTGTTTAATATTTTGAGAAACTGAGATTATTCTAATAGCATATATTAGTTTGTGATCACTGATAGAGAGCTCTGTAACTCCTGCTCGAACTACTCTTTCTGGTGTATTAGTTAAAACTATGTCAATTAAAGATGAGGAGTTTGTTGTAACTCTAGTTGGTTCTTTAACTGTTTGAGATAGTTGGTAAACGTTTGAAACGTTTTTCAAATGAGAAGTATAGCTATTTGGGTTGAGAGAGAGAGAGAGAGAGGACACAATAATGAATGCAACACCAAATCCCTCGCAAATGCTAAAACTAATTAAAGAAATATTTGCTCGAGATGGAGAAATTTGTAATTTTATTAACCTTCTTTACTTTCTTTACATTCTTGACGTCGCTATCGTTTGTAAAAGAACTTGTTCCTATGTTGCAAATGTCTTCATGTCCTCAACTGTTCGCCGGATTGGATATTCTTTCAACTAAATGCCAAAGAGGCCGCCAAGTTTCTGTCAAAATAGAAAGGTTTAACTATTGTCAAAAGGAGTAAATGTAAAAAGCGTATTCTGGGACATAGGGCAATTCCCCTATACCAAAAGATCCGATGGGCAAAAGTATCACACCAAAAAAAACAGTTTCTTTTGCGCGGGCCATTGCTATCGTTATCATTGATCTTAACTGGTAAATCAATTATGTAACTGGATTTTTTTTGTTTGCTAGGAACCACTGCGTTAATTTGGCTAATTCATTATTGATAGTTTCGGAGAGAAATTTCATATCACTATGGGAAAAAATATATGTGTCATCAGCAAACAAAATGAAATCCAAGACATCTGATACATTACACAAATCATTAATTTTAATAAGAAAAAGTAGGGGCCCAAGGATAGATCCCTGGGTACTCCGCATTGTATTTTGCTTGGCTTCGAACAATGACCATAAGATTCCACAAACTGCTCTAATTTTTCAAGTAAAATATTATGATCGACTGTATCAAAAGCCTTGGGTAAGTCAATAAAGATACGTACTGTAAACTGCATATTATCGATACTACAAGAAATCTTATCATATAAATGAGTTAAAGCATACACGGTTGAGTGATGCTTTTGAAAACCGTATTGGCTGTCAGACAGAATATTATACTTACTTAAGAAATTCGAAAGTCTATTATAAATCACTTTCTCAAGAATTTTTGTAAAGGCAGGAAGAATTGAAATGGGTCTATAATTTGTAAAAATTCCGAGTTCTCCAGACTTATATAGGGGACTAACTCTAGCTATTTTTAATTGGTGTGGAACTATACCAGAGTTTATGGACAGATTAAAAACCCAAGCAAGTGGAAAAGAAATAACATTACTTGTTTCCTTAACCACTCCCATAGAAACTCTGATATAGCCCGGTGCGGCACTAAAACGACAACCGTATTGCATGTCTCAATTATTTCATTTTCATTAACGGGCTCTAAGAATATAGAATTAACTATCAACGTAAAATCAACGTCATAGTATCAAAAAAATCTGAAATTCTCAAAAATCTGATTAAGACATATATAGTGACTTGTAACAATTTATATTTTTTTCGATTCTGGGGCAGAAGGCAATTCGACTTCCGGTTTTTGAGATAAGATGAAATTTTTGATTTCGAATTTATTTATGCAAATAAAATGGATGTTGAAAAACTGATTGAAGCAAATCTTAAGGAGTTTTCTACAAAATCTAAGAAAAAGAAAGTCCACTGATAAAAAGTCAAATAACAAGAAGTATCATTGAAGACTAGGTATCGCTGCAAAGAATGTGGTGGAAGTCAGATACTGGTATGCTCTCAAGGTAAACAGAAACATTTTGCGTGGACTGCAAAGGATCCCAAATTTGTGAACATGGTAAGCGGAAATCTTTCTGTAAGGACTGTAAAGGTTCTCAAGTTTGTGTTCATGATAAACAAATCTTCCCGAAAGAAATGTAATGATTCGATTAAAGTAACTATTCAGAATCGGTTGCATAGTACATGCAATAGATACGACGCAGACAGATTCATCGGCAAGTGCTTTCTGAAAGGACTGATTGAAGATTTCGAGGCCTGTTATTATGAAGATTGTAAAATCAAACTTCAGCTTTATCAAGATGATCTTGCTACTATCCAAAGATTAGATAATTATATCGAGCACATTAGGAGAACTGTGTTCTGTGTTGTTTGAAATGTAACGACATGAAAAAATCTGGGAAGCAAAGCAATCTTACTTCTCAAGAATATTATATGGAAGACTCGTTCAAATGAGGACTGAAGGTTACCACGGCGGAAACGTGACAGCACATGATTAAATATTAAACTTCAAAGGCAAATGAATTGGAATGAATGGATCTCACAGGGGCTCTATCGTGTCATAATCTCCTGGGATTGTAATAAGTGGTCTAGAAATCCTTCTTAGTGAATCGATTGATTGTTTATCCATCAATTCTGAACCTATCTGAAAAATGTTCTGCGGCTTAAGGTTTCAAATCTATTCGTTTTAATTTTACGACTACCCTGTCATATTCATCTATCGTAGCTGTAAAAGAATTCGCCAGATCAATTTTTGAAAATTTACTCTTCATTTTTCTCCAAGCTTCATTTAATTGTTCCTCAGCTTCATTTAATTTGTTTTTTCTTGGTATTAGCGGTGTCCTCTCATTTATGCCTCCGCTAAATGAAGCTTCTTCATAAGTTCTGTGACGATGCGGATTGGTTATATCTTCTGTCTTACGTCTGGACAAAGTTGAATTCATATGAATCATATCATCAGTATCGTAATCTCCTGTATCTGGAGGGGAAGGATTAGTCTTTTCGGGATCTATATCAACATCCGTTGTAAATTATGTATTTTAGAACAAAATATATAATCTTCATAACCATCCGGAATCAATGATCCTTGACCATAGGCCCGGAATCAAAAGATTCTAGATCTAAGATTGGGAATCAAATGATTCCAGTTCCAGCAAAACCAAAGACAAACATTCCTCCAACGACGTACAACATTTCATAAGCTTCTTGATTTTTCGAGGACCTATAATAATCATTATGCTTAGTTCACACATACACGATTTTCCAGAAGATTGCGTTGAGACTTACTACGATAACAAAATCGTATTGAATCTTATTATGATAACGAACTTAACTTGAAGTCAGTACGACAAAAGAACACAGCTAGACCGCAGCAAGATGTTAACCAGATGTTATCACGATCTTAGAGAGATGTTAGCACAATTTTTATAAGAGTGTAATTCGAATTAAGAAAACTGCAGTAAGTGTACAACTAGAATAAATACGATTTACAAGTCTTTAGGGAGATTTAACTAGACTATAACAATAAATCAGTACGAAATAGCAAGTATGTAGCTACACGTAACTTGATTTAACACGATTTATACAAATATTTTGGTCATATGATCCGGAAAATTTATTTATAAGCTGCGCTAGGACGCCATTTTGATTGATCGCGTGACCAAATACTTACATAGTACTATCATCGTACTATCATCGTATTAAATCGTACTGCAGTCTCAGTTGATAGTACAATTATCATACGATTTTAAAATTTAAGAATGTACTACGAATGTATACGACGTTAGTTCGAAACTAATACGAATGCATTGAGTACGCACTGAGATGAAAAATCACTCAAGCGTGCGACACGAATCACCGCGAAGGATTTGAATTTTTGGAAACCTTCGTATGATTATTCAATCATTCGCGTGGGCCTTGAGAGTGAATACGTACTTAGTTTGACTAAGTACGATTAACCACGAAATTAATAAAGATGTTATTGAGATTTTCTAAATATACAAAATCGTATTCAATCGTATTAAAATTCATGTATGTGTGAACGGTGCATTAGATTTAGGTTTTCGTTTGGATGAGTCCGATTATATAATTTCAAAGCTTCATCGGTATTCTCAAAATTCTGAGTAGCGATGTCATTATTTCGTCTATTCTGTTCTTGCCAATCGAGTAACTTCTCTCGATTTTCTTGGTACTTAGCGTAATCTTTTTGGTATTATTCGAGAACCTTGTCATGTCTTTCTTTTTCAGCTAATGAATCATCACCCAGTAAATATTTTGCCAGATAAAAACCACCGACAAAAGTCGTCGTATTAAGAATCGTACCACCCAACAGTACTCCCATAGTTGCCATATTTTAGATATATTAGATAGTCTTCGGAATAATTTTCTGATCTTCGAGATAAGTTTTTAAAGCCATTGAAACAGCGAGCACAGCAGTAAACTTCGCATTATTCATGATGTTTGAGGATGGATCACCTAAGAAGTTTTCTTTTAGCATCTACTTCGCCATATAACCAACTCTAGCTGTTATTCCGACGAGAGCGGCAGAATCTGTTATAGTTTTAACAAGTTTATTCTGTTCAGCCATTATTTCTAATAGAGTTTATAATATTGGAATCTAATTCCATTCCGATTTTGGCCTGCTGTTTGGTATTTGATTCCGTATGAACTTCGTTATGCGGCATTAGCTTTGACTTCGACGAACTTCAGTCACCGAGTTTTCTCGACAACTTTCAGTCGCCGAGTTTGCGCGATATCTAATGAACAAATCAAATATTGTATACAATCAAGTATTTGAGGTATTCATTCTCCTTTCCTCACCAACAAGGGGCTTGGTTGAGCTTTCAAAGCATGTCTCTCACTCTACTACCAATTTTATTCAATACAAATTAGAATTGGTTTGAGCACTGTAAACCAAGTAATTTAATTCTGGTACAAATAACACAAGTGTTGCTAACAAAACTGAAGTAACTTTCTCTTAGTTGCATTTCCTCTCACATTCATGTGAAGATATTAGTAATATTGACACCAGCTATATATAGTATAAAAACACCATGTAATTGTGGCTTAAATTTGATCTGAATCTGTTCACTTTTAAAATCCTGTTCATAGATCTATTTTTTTGTATAATTATTAGAAGTGATGATTGTAATACCCTTTAAACTGGCTACACTGTAATCTTATTCCTTAAAATCATCCATTTGCAAATGTCAATGTTTTCCTTAACACTCAACATGATGGTATGGCAATGAGTCACCATGCAATGAACTGTGTTCCTGTTTAGTAAGTTCATATTTTAAATACACAAATCTTGTATATGTAGATTTCGGCGATTCAAAATTACTGACTACAGTCGAAGTGCAACAAGAAGTACAACAGTTTGGATGCATTTATTTGCGATGGGAGTTTCAACTTAACAGCAGCACTTGGACGACATTTCTTTTTCTGTGTAACACCCATGTTTCCTGCAATACCATAATTTGTTCCACAATTTAACAGCTACAGCTGTAGCCAGACCACAAAGCATCCCATACACAAAGACATCTTCAATAATATCATCTAGCAAAGTTTTTTTGTGATCCATAAAATTACATTGGTTCCAGTTTCTATGTAGCTGATAGTGATACCACATTGACAAGTAGATACTAGTATTTACAAAATATATGAAATCATTCAAGACTTGTAAATACTCACAGACGTTTTAGTTCCAGCTGTGTCCGACTCGCGATAGAATGCTAAATTGACCCACAGACCCTCGATTGATTCACATTCTTGAACAAATCATGCACTTCAGTACAATATATCTTGAATTTCATAGCCGAGTCTTTCAGCGTGCTTCAAAATAGTTTCAAAATGCATAAGTACGGTTCCTTGGAGGTTGAGTCATCGCTCAGAGTGACAGAGCAGATTTGTGTTCAAATCGTGCATTTTCATACTTGTAATATATCTTGAATTTGATAACTGAGTCGTTCAGTTTTGCTTCAAAATATCATCAAAATGCCGTTTCCTTTGGAAAAGGCCTCCTTCACACTGTGGCGCTTACAGTTTGTATTTGCATCGCACTGACAAGCCTTGCATGTTAATTGTTAGGTTGTTAATAAAACATTACCGACACACACGATCGAATATCAACAAAATATTGTGTTGCCTTGTAAACGGCGAATTCCTGAAAGCAAACTTCTTACTCTTTTTAAGCCTTTACGAATTACTTTTCTTCACGAACACTCCAACATTGTGATCTTTGAGCCATTCAAAGCAACAACTCTGGCCGCCATATTGCTTTAGTTCAATGAAACATGATCAGGCCCAAAACGCATGAGATGGAGGCTTGCATGTTAAATGCCACACGAAAAAATTAAAAAAATGAAGACGAGACCTTAACTCGGCGCCTACGGCCCGAGTAAATATTCTATCTTGATTAAAGATTGGGTAAAAGTTGTAAAGTTACGAAAAAGTCGGGATATCCAAACAACATTGAAATGAATGGCTTAAACAGAAGCATAACTTTGAGTATTGTTCTGCCGTGACTTTAATATTTCGAGGAGCTTCTTTTGTCTATCCGGATCCAAGTCACCTCCGTAATTGTCAAAGGGTTTTTGTTCCGACTTGGCTGATGTTATGATTAGCTAATGCACATGCGATATTATCACGAAACGGTTTCGCTACTGAGATCAGTTGTTGAGTGAGAAACTATAAGTTTATTCCGAAATGTCTGCCAGAATACGATAATTCTATGAATTCATTAGAACGCTTCTTCAGAAGCAACACAGTCATCCAGAACTATCAATGTGTTTATGCCGGAAAATACTTCAATGCAATTAGTTATGAGAACTATCACATTTCTGTCTCCTTTCGCGAAGTTATGATATGTTTTGTTCTTGTCATAAGTTGGACATATCGATACAATGTACTCAAACACATTTCGGAATAATCCATATACCTTATCTATTAAATATTTTGTCTTTCCACCGTTTGTTAGAGCTGTAATTATGCAGTGGAATGGTGTTTTGTCGATTAATTCATCCATGACTTTATTAGGATCTATTACTTAATATTTGCAAGGTTGAATTTCATGACCTCCATTATCGCGTCTGCTACTACAAACATATGACAAGTTATGTTTCCTCATCCACCAACTTTACGTTTAATTTCAATCTTCACTCCATCACGTGTGTTGTTCAGAAATAGCCCTCCTCTATGGATAGTGTTGTCCGGATGAGTTCTTAAATCAATCCACAGTCTAAATTTATTGTTAGTGTCTTTTTCTTTAGAGACTCCCAAAAGTCAGTCGGAACCATACATTTGCATACAACTTATTCGGCATTCCGTTCATGTTGAACTTGACTAAAGTAATTTTTGGGTATACAAGCTTTTCTGCATTTCGTTCTCCTGCAACAAAGTTCTCTGTAAAAAGAAATAGTATTCCTGTCATTGATCTTCTTGGAAGATTTATGTGTTCACTTATAACGCTATCGTGAATTTTCGAGATATCAAAAGTCTTGTGCCGAATGACATTCTCGTACAAGAAACCTCTTCCTACTTGATATTCTGATGCAGCTTGATTGGCGAGATATTCACTTGAAACGCATTGATATTCCAACTCCAGATAAATGATTTTATAGTTTGGAGGCTAGTATTGTCTGAATAAACAACTGCATCCGGAAAAGGAGCAAAAGTAATCTCACAAATGAGTTGATGAGACAAAGCCATCGGATAGAATACACTGTGATCATTCAAAATTGGATGGTCGAGTGGAATGCAGTATTTGGTGTTGTGAATTGTTACTGATGCTAATTCTTTGACGTCTGAAGTATTCTTGACTCCTGTATTTGTGCGAAGTTCTCTCATGTTTTCAAATGAGACCCCCTGTCTTAATCTATCTTCTCGAGGTGAGAACGAATTTTCATACGTCTTAAGCAGATCATATCCCTGCGTGTCTTGCAGTGTTTCACCTCCAAACGTAACTCTTGAGTCTCTTGAAACAAGGTTTCGATCTACATATTGACGAGTGTATTATTCGCATGACCTTCAATATTTAAATGTAATCTCACACAAACACTCCCCCTGTACAATAGCTGTATTTTCTCAGAGTTTTGGAATATTTATGTATAGAGTTTCATCTGGATTTGCAGATGATGGATTTAATGTGATTCGGTTTAATGATTCTGCTTTCAAACCAAAAGATTGTTATAGAATTCTGTTTAGATTCAACTTTTCTGAGATTGTCAACATTACTACATTCGAAAGCGAAGTGTTGGAAACGGAGTAACTCAAGAGAGGACTCCGGCCCAAGCTCCGCTAAAGCGTCTTCGTCCAAGATATAATATAGTACAGATGGTTATTGGAAGGGTTATGCAGCTATTTCTAAATTAGCAGGTGCAGCTGAAGTTAGTGAAGATGTGGCTAAAAGATGGCTTGAAAAGCAGGCATTGTGACAAACTTATCTGTCTGCACCTAAATACATTCCAAGATCTCACTGGAGAGTTGATAAAGCAAACAAGATTCATCAAGGGAATTTACTATTTTGTCTCGTGACACAGTTATTTTATTTTTTTTAATAGTGTTTTTATTCATGGTTACAAAAGAATTTAGATTACAGAATTACAAGCAATACTGATAATTAATACATTCAAAATTTGCGTGTGAAAAAATAAACAGGAAAATGAAAATAGTGAAAATGAAGTCGGATTACAGTCAGTGTAAGTGTATTGATTTTAAACACTATCTTGCAGC
>JAOBRH010627999.1:0-15417 GCA_027575125.1 Umimayanthus parasiticus | reverse complement strand
CTGACGCTTTGCGATGAGGTTCTTAAGCGTTGAGTTGACCCACGGTGGCTCATTCAACTGGACTGTTTTTGAGCGTATTGTCCCACAACAACACCCGGGAACGACACTCGCTTGTGCACTGTACTTCATGGGTCTTACATGGACAACCTTTCCTTATCTCGTTTTTTTCTGCATACAGGCACTGTTATATTTACAAGGTATGTCCTACAATGTATTAACAACAGTAGCGATTAGAGATGACGTCGGCTGATTACAAAGCAAAGTGAACGAATGCAGTACTTGCAGCAGGGCAAAATGTGTGCGGAAAATGGGTGATAAATTCCTACATTTAGCTGAGATCATACCTCGTGCTGCTCAAGGCGGTTGACACACTTGGCAAGTCCATCGTCAATGAAATCAACCATAGATCCACAGAGTTTTAATGGAACCAAGACGCGAGTACGATCTTCACAGACAAATTCTTCACACACAAAATCTTCACACAGAGTATCAAGTGACACAAACGCACTTGAACCGCTTGAACTAGCCATTTATTTGTTTTAGTGATTACTTTTGGTTGACAAGTATTGTACCGTCCCTCACTTCCAGAACCAACGAAGCGTGATTTCTGTCATGCGCATTAGCCTTGACACAGCCCCTTTAAATTGAAGAAATCGTGTTGAAACATTTTGAAAAAAATTGAAATTGAAAGGATAGTGAGTAAATTTTTAAATAGCTTGAAAAAAGCATGATCTGACTGGGGAAAGCAATAGTGACAACGACGTCATTCAAGAATGACAGCAAAAAAATATAAATATAGATCTGTGACTGATAAGTATCACTGATTTCTCCTCCGACGAATCGTTTTTCTGACATTTCTGTATTTTAAAAATATTTTGATCAGTTTTGTTTAGTTTTGGTTACTACGGACTAAAGAGAAATTAATTTACCGATTTCCGTGCCGAGAAAAACGAAGAGATCGAAAGAGGGACCAACCTTGAAGTGTCCTATTGTTAAATTGCCTCGTAATATATATTGGATTTTCGTTTCAACCAATCGGAAAATGTTTTTGCTTGTGATGTAGTTGTTAATATTGTTGTCGTTTCGTAATTTATTCAAATCGAGAACGTTTCGTGGCGTCTTTTAAAAATGACAGCTTTCAAAATTGCAGCAAGCAGCTTTCATTGGTAGGGCAAGGCGACTTAATTAAAAGCAAACTAAAAGTTTATTATGAATGTTTATGTAATGTTTTCATTTGTTTAGTTTGACAAAACTACCGAATGCTAAGATGACAAACATGTATCCTGTAGCATGATATCTCATTTAAGACAGTGAGAAATTATCTTTAAATAAATGTCAACAAGTTTCGTTTATTTTTTAGGTTGTCGTAGAATTTTTCTTTTATTAGTAGAACTAATTATTTGTATACTTTGAAGTAAATGGGCAAAGTGAAAGTAGAAATGACCATTGTAGATTTATTCTACTGTATTTAACTACTCCACAATAAAAACAATCTATAATTTTAGGTGTTCTAAAAACTAGCAAAGGGAGTCACTCTGAAATGAAAAAAGCCTTCTAACAGAGTTTTATGCTGAGATAGTAACTTTATTTAATATATACTAACTAAATGAATAAGTGGTCAACATTGATAAGTACGCCCAACTGATAAAGTCTAGTTTCTACTAGAACATGTCATGAATATCTTTTTCATGTGAAATCAACTGTTTTATCCACCTACAAGTAAAAATCAATATTTTTTGATTACTAAATGAAAGGGGTTAAGGTAGAAACATGTTGAGATGAAAGTATTTTTAATAAGACTATTACATTAGGGTTAATGATATTTTCAAAATACTCAACTCTGACTGCAAATTGTCAGTGAAGAAGACTGATGTTAATTTTTCAGTTCAGTGCATTGTGTTCCAACACATAAAGAGAATGAAGTTTTCTCGTATAAGTACTTTTGTCCTGCTCAGTAAAGCTCAATGTTTCGTTTCGTGACGAAAACGTTCATCTAACATTATATAGTTTTTATTCATTTCTGTATTTCTGCATCATAGCAGTTCCTTTGCGATGCCTGTCATAAAACTACATGCACAGCGTTCCAGTGTGTCCCAATTCAAAAGGGTCCAACGTTTGATTATAAACGCTTTTTGACTGTATGTTTGTGTCATTTCATCGCCGACAGCAGCCAGCTTTTCTGCAAGATCTTTTAGTTGTGCCAGTGATACAGAAACACCATCAGTAGGACTTTGGTCCCACTGAGAAGTCATGAGTTTGGATTTATCCCTGGCCTGTTCCTCTAGGGGCATGTTGCTACAGGACAATTCAATCCTTCTTTTGGATGACTGGGTGGAAGGATTTTCCAAGTCTTCTTACTTGTGGCTGCAAGTTAACAGTTGTTAACAGTTAACGCTTGTTCAAATGATGATCAACGTTCCTTCAATGTTCGTTGAAAGTGTTCTGAAAGATCGTTTCACTCAGCCTTCTTATACATATTGTCAGTAACATGATTGATACTAGCCATGGTTTAACATCGATCACGATTGTTGTTATCACGAAAGCGTACATGAGCTCGTTTGCCAATTTATCACGATATGTTTGGTGTTGTTGAGGAAAGAGAGATCGCGTGTTCCTTTATTTCTTGTTACCACGTTCAAATGTTCTGTCATGAAATCATTTCAGATTTATGTACCACAACTCACTTCGTAATATGGACTTAGTATTTCAGATTTAGGCTCACCGATTTGAAACTGAAAACGCATGTTGAACGTCGTGTGGTTGTTGTGTGTTCCATGTGCAATCATCTGTGACCGATGCTTGTTTACGTTTGTGTAAATGATGTTGCACGCATGCATGTGTTTTGTACGTATGTCTGATGTCACTCGTGCCTGCCCGTTTCACTCAGCTCACATTTCCATTGCCAGAACAGGCCACAGAAAGATTGGGAGCTCTGCGAAGTTCAGTTTTCAATTTCTTAGATTTTGCTTAGAAATTTCAAACTTCAAATGTCGGTATCTTTAGTTATAGAGGGAAATGCATTGTCCAATAAAAATCTTGCTTTTAATCATAATTTAATTTCTAGTCCGAAAGTTGAATGTTTTACATTTTACAGGAATAATCAATTTCAAGTCAATTTTATAAACTGTTTGTCAGATCCTTTACTCCATGAATATTGTTATAATCCAGAAACTGTGTTAAAAGTTGAAAAAATAACTTGATAATGGAACGGGTTTATATGTTTTTTCAATAAAAGGACTTGGTCTAATTGAACAAGACAATGGTGACAGTGATGTCATATCACAATATTTGTGTTTGATGAAAGTCTACCGTATTAGCCATTCTTGGACATAACACAAAATCGTGGCTGTTATAATGAATAGGTTCAACATTTCTGGTCTTTTAAAACATTTTGATCAAATTTACATTGTATGGTCTACTGTGGATTAAAGAAAAATGAAATTAACATTTTCCGTGTCAAGAAAAACGAAGAGATCAAAAGCTGTAGCACCTTTGATGTGTCCTATTGTTGAATTTCTCCTTAAAGCAAATTGAGTTTTTGTTTTAACCAATCCGAAACAGTTTTGCCTCTAATGCAGATGTTAATATTGATGTCGTTTCGTAATGATTGAAATAGAAAATGTTTTGTGGTGTCTTAATAACAGCTTTAAAATATTTATTCAAATGTTCACGATTGCGGCAGGCAGCTCTCGGTCGTCGGACGAGACGGCGGTATTGAAAGCGAAATAATAGTTTATTATGAATGTTTATATAATGCTATTTTTGTGTTAAGTTTGTTTACCTAGCCATAATTACTGAAAGCTAAGATAACATATCTTGTAGCAGGATGACTGACTTAAGACAATCCCAATTGAACTTATAAAAACAGAAATAACAAGATGAAGTTTGCTTATTTTATTGATCGAGGCAGATTTGTTAGTTTAGCAGTAATTTGATAGCTTAATCGGGTGAAACTGTCTCTACTTCGAAAGATAATTGTTCACTTTCGTATTCCCAGTAGTCGCTGATTACAATGACCATAGATTTGTTTTTACACTGTTAGCCTCGACTAGATGTTAAATATTCATAAATACCGGCGAGATCTGAATCTCCAACAATACACAGAGTTGTGAATAGCTCATATGCACATTGGAATTTATGAATATTTAACATCTAGTCGAGGCTAACACTGTAAAAACGAATCTATAGTCATTGTAATCAGCTGCTACTGGGAATACGAAATTGGACTATTCAGAAACGCTTAACCACCAAATACAATTGGTCTTTACAGAAGAAGATATCCTAAGCATGCTAAATATGGAGAACACAGCTTAATCCGCGCTACCATCCCTTATCATTGATCCGGCAGGCATATGTAAGCTACTGTCAAACCTTGATGACCTCAAACCCCCATAGCTTGATGGGGTTTCAGCTCGTGTCCTCAAGCCAGGATCAAACCAATGGTGTACAAAATATTTCAACCCTCAATCGACTCTTTGTCTGTCAACTGTCTCGCACTGGAACGCTTTACCGAACCGCATTGTAACTGCTAAATCTACCGCGCTGTTTCGCTCTAGCCTTTCTAGCAACTAATGTCATGTTATTTCTGCTGCTATTTATTATTTATTTTCATTTTTGTAATTGTACCATCTCCACGTACCTTGCCAACTGACTACCCATTACCAGATTGGCACATGCTAAAGGTAATTATTCCAATTAAATATTAAATTAAGAACTCCGCTTATGACGATATGTTTGGTGTTCTCTAGGAACCAGTAATCGCGAGTTCCTTTATTTCTCGTTACCACGTTTAAATGTTCTATCATGAAATCGTTTCTTCTTTATGTGATACAGTTCATTTGGTAATACTTATTTATATTTAAAAATTTGGCTCACCGATTTCAAATTGAAGTGCGTGGTGAAAGTCGTGTAGTTGTTGAGCATTCTTTGTACACTCAACTAAGAACGATGTTTGTTTACATTTGTATGAGTAATGTTGCACGTGTGTATGTGTTTTTACGTTCTTGAGTTGTCTCACGTGCATGTATGTCCGCATGACTCAGTGCCAGAACTGGCCACCGTAGGATTCAAAACTATTGAAAGTTAAGTTGCCAATCATTTGCTTTTGCCTTTAAAACTGTAAAAACATAGGTTTGAAGTTTATAGGTGAGCAACTTTGGCTACATTTGTATATGCATTTCCAAACATGAGTTTTGTCTATTTAATGATTATTTTGTTTCCAGTCCGAAACCAGAATGTTTTATTTATAAAAGAATAATTAATTTCAAGTTAATTTCACAGGTTGCCAGATGCCTTGCTTGACGAATTTTGTTATATTGAAAAAACCGTGTTGAAGCGTTTTGAAAAAATCTGAAATTGAAAGAATAGTGAATTTTTTTTCACTTGCTTGAAAAAATCATGATCTGATTGGACGAAACATTAGTGACCATGACCTCATACCAGAATGACAGAAAAAGTCGAAACACAGATCTGTGATTGAGATGAATCACTGATATTACCATTTTATTTGACATTTCTGTGTTTTAAAAACATTTTGATCAGTTTTGTTTAAATTGGGTTATGGTTGATTAAAGAAAAATTGGTTTACCGATTTCCGTGCCAGAAAAAGCGGGACCAACTTTGATGTGTTCAATTATTGAATTACTTCTTAAAATAGAATTTTAGTTTTAGTTTTATCGAGTCAGAAAACGTTTATGCCTATGATGTTGATGTGAATTTTGTTGTCGTTTCTTCATTAATTCAAGTCGAGAACGTTTCTTTGCGTCTTTTAAAAAGAACAGCTTTGAAAGTTTTGTTCAAATGTTCACGATTTTCAATGGCCGGACAAGGCAACACAGTCAAAAGCAAAGTAATAGTTTATTTTAAATGTTTATGTAATGTTTTTATTAAGTTTGTTTACCTCGACAAAACTACTGAATGTTAGGGCCGGGATAAACTTTCCTATACAGTCCATAAATACTTTAAATAATGAACCAGTTAATTTTGGTAATTGGAAACAAGCATTGAAATGCACCTACTGTAAGAATATATTTGTAGATATCATAATGACAAGAAATCACAGCAGAAATTTATTAAGAGCTCTAAGATAATAGCAAAAGATAACATTTGAGTTAGTTAATACTTTTTTCAAAATACTTAACTCGAACAGCAAATGGCCAGTGAAAACGACTGCCGTCAATATGTCAGTTCAATGCTTTAAGCTTTAAAACACATCAAGATACTATAGTTTTGTTCTATAAAATACTTTTGTCCTGTTCGTTAAAGGTGGATCTCTCACGGAGTTCAACATACGCATACTATTATATAAAAATAATTTCAATGTTTGTAGATTTTATCAGTTCGTTCTTCTGCGAAATTGTTTATGTAGCACTTTATAGATTTGAGTTCTTCCGAATCATACGTGTAACATTTCCTTAGCAATGATTGTTATAGATCTACAAGCACAGTGTCCCAATGTGTCCCAAATCAAAAGGGCCAAGGGTCTGTTTATAAATGATGTTTGACTGTGTGTTTGTGTAAATTCATCTCCGACAGCAGCCAGCTTTTCTGCAAGATCTTTCAGTTGTGCCAATGATATAGAAGTATTATCGGTAGGACTTTGGTCACACCGGGAAGTCATGTCTTTGGATTTATCCATGACCAGTTCCTCTAGGGGCATGTTGTTACAAGACAGTTCAATCCTTGTTTTGGATGACTGGGTGGAAGACTTTTCAAGGTCGTCTTATCTGTGGCTTCAAGTTAACAGTTAACTTTCTTCAAATGATGATCAATGTCCCTTCAATGTTCGTCGAAAGTGTTGTGAAAGATCGTTTCACTCAGCCCTCTTATATATTGTCAGTTACACGATTGATACTAACCATGGTTTAACATCAGTCACGATTGTTGTTATCACGAAAGCGTACTGAGCTCGTTTGCCAATTAATCACGATATGTTTGGTGTTCTTGAGGAACCAGAGCTCGCGTGTGCCTTTGTTTCTTTTTACCTCGTTCAAATGTTCTGTCATGAAATCATTTCAGATTTATGTGCTACAACTCATTTGGTAATTCTTTCTCAGTATTTAAAACTTTAGTTCACCGATTTGAAACTGAAAGATTGTATTTAGCCTTGTGTGGCTGGCGTGCATCCCATGTACACTCAACTGGGTCCGGTGTTTGTTTACGTTTGCGTGAGTGATGTTGCACACGTGCATGTGTTTCGTACGTACGTGGGATGTCACTCGTGTATAGGTCTGTTTGATTCAGTTCACATTCTGTTGCCAGAACTGGCCACCGTAGGATTTAATATTATTCAAAGTTAAGTTGCCAGCTTATTTCTTTTTCCTGTAAAAAAGATATGTTTCAATGTTTTTAGCTGAGTTGCCTTAGTTGTATTGTTTGTGAATTTCATCTCTCAATATGAGTTTTGTCTTTTGAATCATGATTTCATTTCTAATCCGAAACTAGAATGTTTTACCTTTAAAGAATACTCAATATCAAAACAATTTCGATCATACACTGTCAGATGCTTTGCTTTCGTCATAAGTTTTGCTTATATAATGCAGGAAAATGTATTGAAACGTTTTGAAAAAACTGAAATTGAGAGGATTGTGTGTTTGTGGAATTAGCTTGAAAAAGGTATGGTCTGATTGGACGAAACAAAAGTGACAATGAAGTCCTCATAACACAAATATCAAAACAACATATTTGTGTTTGATGAAGTATGCTGTACTCGCCATTCTTTGATGTAGTACAAATTTGTGACAGTTATGCGTAGCTTCACCTCCCAGGAATCGTTTTTGTTTGATAGTTTAGTATTTTAAGACATTTTGATCAGTTTTGCTTAGTGTGGATTACTGTGGGTTGAAGACAAATGAAATTACCATTTTCGTGCTGAGAAAAATGTAGAGATCAGCTTTGACGTACCCTTTTGTTAAACTACCTCTTAAAGTAAATTGGACTTTTGTTTTATCCAATCAGAAACATTTTTGCCTTGCATACAGATGTTAATATTGTTGTCCCTTCTTATTTTATTTGAATCGAAAACATTTCGTGGCATGTTATTAACAGATTTGAAAGTTTCGTTCATTATTTTCACGAATGCGGCAAGCAGCTCACGGCTCAGTCGCCGGACAAGACGACACAGTTAAAAGCGAAGTAATAGTTTATTACGAATGTTTATGTCATGCTTTTTTTGTGTTGACTTTGTTTACCTAGCCATAACTACTGAATGCTAAGATAACATATCGTGTAGCAGGATGTCTGATTTAGGACGATGCGAATTGATAATCCTAGAAAATGCAAATAAAAGGGAGAAGTTTCATTTGTTTTACATAGGTAGTCACAGAATTATAAGTTTATCAGTAGAAAATACTGTTCTGAAGTAAATTGACAAAGTAGTTGCAACATTGTACATGTTTTATGTAAATATTGGACAATAAATATCCATATATATCGAGGTGTTCATATAAAGCGGCAAAGGATCACTTTGAAGTAGGACAACGTTTTTATCTCGCGTGTATGTCCGTTTGACTCAGTTCAAATTTCTTTTGCCAGAAAACCTTTCACCGTAGGATTCGAAAAGTTCTGTCCAAAATTAGGTTGTCAATTTCTAACATTTTTTTTACATTTTACTTAGAACTTTCAAACTTTAAATGTCAGTAGCCTTAGTTACTTAAATTTTTTATATTGTTAGATGAATCGTCCAATATAAGGTTTGTCCCTCCAATCATGATTTCAATTATCGTCCGAAGCTAGAATTGTTTTTTACTTTTAAAGGAATCAAACAGTAGATAAACAGAATACGTAGATTTTACACCCTGTTGGATGCATTGCTTAAAGAATTTTGTTGTAATGCAAAAAATATGAGGAAGTGTTTTGAAAACTCTTAAATAGAGAGGATGAAGTGTCGTGTCACTAGCTTAAGAAGATAGGATCTGATTGGACAAACCAATGGTGACAATGACGTCATGAAAAAATGATAAAAATACAAAATGTGTTTTTGCTGAAGTCTGTCAGACGTTTTTATTACAGGTTTGTGAACGTTGTTTTTAATTTTACCTCCTAGGAATAGTTTTCGTTTCAACATTTTTGTAGTTTGAAACTCTTTGATCAATTTTCTCAATGTAGATTAAAGAAATCGTGTTACCGATTTCTGTGGTGAGAAAAATGAAGATATCAAATGCGGCACCAAAGTTGATGTGTCCTATTGTTAAATTACTCCTTAAAGTAAACAGTTTTGCTTGTGACGTAAGTAATATTGTTTCCGCCGTTAAGAATTTAATTGAATCGAAAACGTTTCGTGGCGTTTTCATAACATGCAGCTTTGTAAGTTTCATTCAAATGTTCACGATTAAATCAAACAGCTTTCAGTGGCCGGTCAAGGCAGCACATTTAAAGTAAGAAAATGGTTTATTAAGATTGTTTATGTGCTTTATTGTGTTAAGTTTGTTTACCTAGCCATAAATACTGAATGTCAAGATAGATAACATATCGTGTAGCTGGCTGTCTGATCTAGGACAAAGCGAATTGAACTTTACTGAAATACAAATAAGAGGTTGAAGCTCGTCACCGAATTGTTTGGTTGTCAGTCAAAAATAATTGTTTGCTTGCTCTGAAGTAAATTGATAAAATGAAAAAAGGAATGACCGTTACACATGTTTTATGTAAATATTCAGCAATTCGTTGCATGCACTGCTCATCTGTACGCATCTATAACAAAACTTCAGTGACCGAGTTTAAAACTAGACGAAAAAAACGCAAACGATATTATGTGTCACTGCTGTTGAAGATAGTTACTAAATTGGAGTTCGTTTCAACCAATCACAAAATGTGCGTAGTTTAGTTGTAACAACGAGTACTAGGTTAATTTTCTGCACGTTGGTGTTTTAAAGTACTAGTAAGCCAAAGTAACTAACTGAACCATTTTGAAACACTCAATTACCTGCCGTTGCATGTTTGTTTTAATTTCTTATTTTGGCTCTGTGAAATATTTGCTACTCGATCGCTACGGAAGTGGCTGTAATCATTACATCATGATTTTTGCTTTTTATTACTTATAAGAATGTTGCTGTTTTCCACAAAATTGTTATGAAAGCTGAATAATTGCTTAGAAACAATTTAATGGAAAAAAAAACTAAACCACTATAAAACTGAATATTAAAACCTGTGAGCTGTAAACTGATAAACATTATTTTTACAGAAATAAGGAAATAAATTGCGTTAATGTTGTAATTATCAGTGAAGGGCGACGCTCACCTGATGTATTATAAGCGATGGTAATAGGACTGAGTGGAGTCCAATTCGGTCTGTTATCATTACGAGTGACAAAAAATATTCAGACTGAATTGGATTACACGAACATTTACAATTTGCGAAGATGAAAGAAAAGTTATCAAAGCCATTGTATCTTGTAACAAGGAAAATCCTTAGTATTAGGTATGTTTTAAACGTTGCATGTTGTATGGAGAAGTGTTGGAAGAACTGATTCTGTTAAAGTCAAAATTTTCCATTTCTTGACCTCAGTTTCCCAGAGGTACGCTGCTGCTATTCACAGTGACTATTTTCTTGTTGCTGATTGGTCAGAAAGACAGGAACTCAGGTTGTGATTGGTTTGTTCGACTGTCCAATAATAGGTGTCCTATCACAGAATTTGTTATCGAACACTTTTTGATAATTGATTTTACTGTCAGATTAGCAAAAAAATATAATGCTGAATGAGCCAATCCGATTTGAGGACATCGTAATTTTCAAGGAGGATGAATTGGCACTTTTAAAATTCATTGGTTTTAATTCTACAATTTAAACCCAATCACAAATTTAAACTAATTTTACAGAATTAGCTAAAATGATCTCAGAAAACCGAACTAATCCTAAGGTGAAGGACTGAAAAATTCCTTTCTTTTGGGAAATCGAAAAATTTATGGAGATGGTATAATTAATGTCGATACACTGCATGTCTGAAGAATCGTTTGATTTTTTATTTTCCAGGAATAGATTGCTATGCAGACAATTAAGGCAAAAATAATACTAAAAAGAGTGATTTATTTAATAACATATTTTAGGAATCCCTGTCCCATATTACTTTAGCAATGAAAAAGAAGAGACAACAATGCTAAAAATCTTTATAATTGTTCTTTTTGTAGCATCAGTTATGCTTGGCATACTATTAGAAAAGATATATGCATTTCTAGACAGGTAAACTACAGTTTTGATCAACGCTGGAAAAATAGTTTTTAAAAAAATGTTGTTGTTTTTTCTGCATTGGTGAGTAAGCTGAATATGGGTTTGATTATCAAGGTTGATATGGTATATTTTTCGCCTATGAGGTTTGGTGTAGAGCTGACGTCTCGAGCCCTTCGTCGGAGCAGACAGTTTTGATCAATCTATCGCTAGGAACGAAAACGCTTCACAGGATTTCGTAGAGCAAAACTCACACTAAAGTTTTGATTGCAAATATATATAATGTCAAAAAACATATTTTTCACAAATCGGTAAATATTTGCTTTATCATCTAAAATCAAATGTACGGCTAAATGGGTTGGAAATTTTAAATGAAATAAATAAAAATCTTTTTTCTGCTACTGGCAACCCTTAAGCATGTTAGAAGTGAATGAATACCTTCAAAATAATCTTCCGGAGGATGAAAGCACAAAGGTCGCGTTTGAAGTTTATTTTACGATCGAGAGACATCGAGTTTATTTTGAATCTTCATACTTAACAAAATGAATAAAGATGTTTCACTTTCTTCAAAATATGTTTTCGATGGAAAACATTTAGAGATAAGAGTTGCATAATTTAAAAGTCTCAATTAGTAATGAAAATAGGTGTGAGCAAGTGGGATGACTGCTTCTTTGTCTCCAAGCTTTTTCAAACGTAAGCTTTTGGTAATTCTACATTAACTATATTTTGAATACCGGTTGACGCCATATTTTGAGAAGAAAAACCATGCTTTCCTTTTACGATCGAATCTATTTATCAAAAATCATTTTAATTTAGTAAACATTCGTTTAATATTGTGATAAATACAAAATATTTCGATAAAACGAAATGTACAAAGAGGTGTTGATATTTGTCTGGATAATATGGTAATTTTCCAAAGTTTTTCTGAAGTACGCAATTAGATTTTTGTTGCTGCTACGATTTGGATTCGTAGTATATTTTTCATTGAAAAGGTTACGTTGCATGGAAAGGCCAAATGAATTGTTTCGATAATACAACATAATTTTATTGTCTTGAAAACGTGCAAATCTCCTTGTATAGTGAATACAAAGAAGATGTTCCCTTTCAATTAATCTTCAATACTGCTTGACATTGCACAATTTTGTCTGCTATGCAAAATATTTCTTTTCAAATCCTTTAACGAGATTGAAAGTTTTGATATATTCTGGTGAAGAAGAAAATGCGATATTCGCTTAATTTACACAGTGAACGCATAGAAGATGTTGCCTTTTAACTAATCTTTAATATTGCTTGACATTGAACCCTTTCGTTTCCAATTTAAAATATTTTCCTATTACAACATTTTTACCAAATTGAAGGAAATATAAAACTATAAAATGATTAAATAGGCAATGAAACGGAAGAAAATATCCAATTTTTTGGTTAGTCTAAAGCACCTGAATGCTTATCAATATTTCCAAAATTCAAAGTCTTGGAGTCAGCTAGCTAATAAAGAATAGTTTTGTCTCACCAACACATGCAACTCCATGCCTTTTACATTATATATTGATGCTTCAACGTTTAGTGTTTATGGCTATGTTATAACAGCCATAGAGCTGTAAGAGTAATCGGACACTCAATACTACCATCTTCTCGACCGAAAATGTCTTCAGCAATCGTGAACATTTGAATGCAACTCTTACAGGGTACATTACTTTTGCGCAATCCACTCCGGATTCATGAAATGTGGATTGTTGCGATTCCTTGCAGTAATGGAACAGAAAACCCAACGACAGGTTTTTGATACTGTTTGCAGTGTGTCAACATTTACCTGATTACACATACATGTATCAAAACACCGGCTTCTCAAAGCTAAGTTATCTGCCGGGCCAAGTAATCCAACATAAATGTATTTACAAAAAGCCGGTTCAGCTAAATGTCACATATGGACTGTTCTCGATCGGTCAGGTGGCTCAAGTCTCACAAGTCAACACGACCTGTAGCATGCAGTTCAGTATACACAACGAAGCATATTGTTGACAATACGGGAATTGAAGAAAATGCAAGTTCTTTTGAGCTATTAAAGAAACAAAATCTTTGGCGACTCAAGGTTGCTGTGCGTAATTGTTTTTGGAAGGGTCGAGTGCAAATACGATTCAAGGTGATTCTCCAAAATTATATTGAACTGAGTTAGCGAACGTGAGACACTTTACTACATTTTACTAACATGAAAATATACAATATGAAATGTACATTCCTTACTTGAACCAAAGACTTCAGTGCCTCGATACTTTTTCATGTGAGCGGCAAAACCGTCAAAATAAAATCTTGATTCGCTGACTGTCAAATGGAACGCAGAACCTTTGTGCAAATCTGGTTCTTGATTAAGACGGAATCCAAAGAATCCACTCTTGGGAGATTAAATTTGTGAAAATTTTGAATACAGAAACGTAAAATCTAGTTTTAGATGAAATAATCCGGGTATAGATTGTACAAATGGAATGTGCACTTAGTGTAAATAGATTATAATACATTTTGAATTTGAGAGGCTGAAAGTTAAGAAATGGATATTTCTTGCTATGTTTAAAATGAGAACGTCAATTCAAATGTCGCGTTGCGGTTGAGTTCACCATTTCGTTTCTTGCAAAATTTGGCAAACACGTCAATTGGCATGAGAGACTTGCGACAAACAGCTTGGACTCCAGCTTTGTGGTCGCCCAGTTTTTTAACACTCGTATAATTACAATTTCCTCAAATGTGATTGGTAGATTCAAGTCTTCTATTTTACATTTTAAAATCTGACAGCAAAAGTGTCCGATAACAAAATGCTGTTATCAGACACCTGTTATGGGACAGTTGATTAAGTTAAATAGCAGCAACCTGTCTCTGAGAAAATGTGGCCAAAACAAAATGGAGAATCTTTACTTCAACAGCAACAGCTCCAGACCTTTACACACTTCTCTATACAACATGGATCTCAATCACTTTACGTATCCAGTGGAAATGCCACAAATACGGTACTTGACAGTATGACACACAACTATAGAACAATGGCCAAAAAACTGCTCCGTGTATCCTGATTTATGGCGTTTTCCACGGCAGGGCAGAAAACTTGGTATTGCCTTGTTGACAATTCACGGCGTCCCGTTTAACAGTTCTCACCAACCTCTGGCTCTGCAAAAATACTAATCCAGTGCTGTTAGTGTCTCACAGCATCCTGACAGGTCATGCTTTCCAGTTGTCTCAGAAAATGTCATTTCCGAGTTGAACGATACAGCCAGAAACCACGAGCGAAAATATCTGGTCAGCATTATCACCGGTCGTCAGTTCCAAAATATTTAAGTCCTGCAATACTCTCGATCCCAAGCCAAACGAACTTTGTCGACAAGTAAAGGCAAACGGCCCAATAGCCCAGTTTTACAACATAGATGAAGAAGAGCACTTTGCCAAAGTCTTTGCAATCAAACTTGTAAGCAGAATTTCACGTATTCAGCAACTGTTTTTAACATAAAGTACGCCAGTGTCGCCGAGAAACCAAGGAGGTACAGAATTATCATTGGTTCTGACTCGGAGTGGTCACGGAAACGACTGTTTTGCAATTATTGTTCTCCAATTCAATCCACAATGAATTCGTAGTTTGTCATGCATTTCGTTTTGTGAACAATGAACTGAATTTCGTATATGTGGTTCATTCACTCTCATTCAACCCAATGTAATTTGCTGCTTCGGCAAGAGTATACCACTGTAGAAGAGCTTACTAATAAAGGTCTTCATTATTACAAGAAACAACGGCTTAATATGCTAATTTTTATCACTTGTAATGATTATAGACCGAATTGGACTCCACTCAGTCCTATTGCCATTACTAATTAGATACATGGAGAAATTAATTGATTCTTGGCTGAGAGCAGTGCAGTAATTGGGACGGATCCAGGGCTGGTTCTTGTGAAAAAGGACTTGCTAAATAACAATAACAATTAGATAATGTAGGTAGACGTTTGTCCGAACCCTTTCTCACTAAATCCTGGATCCGCCACAGAGTTAATTTGTAATTCTGTACAATTACACTACTAATTACAACAAAAATTTGTTATTTTCATTTCTTATACTTGTGCTTGTTCTTATTTCACAAGTGTGGACAAGGCTTTATAGGACTGAGTGGAGTCCAAAGGGGTCTGCAATAATTACGAATAATAAACAAAACTGGATGAGCGCAGCACCACAAAGTCCTATTACAAATTTTTTAAGTATAAAATTTGCAATTTTCGAAGAAAAAAATAA
>JAOBRH010626888.1:5364-15423 GCA_027575125.1 Umimayanthus parasiticus | reverse complement strand
CCCCCACCCCCCTAATAAATGCCGTATCCCTGACTTGTTGAGGAATAAAATAAGATAAAACAAAACAAAAGTACAATAGAGATTAAAACAGCCAGGGAAATTTATTTTCCTTGCATGATAACGTTGTTCACTGATAACATTCATTTGTTAGAAATAGCACTAGCTCGAGTCACGAAATATTTTATAAACGTCGCGGCGTTTGATCGGGTAAATACAGTATGTGTCAATGAAATGTTTATTATGTATATCAAGTGTATTTATTTTACGCAGTTATGGGACTTATGGCCCTGTATGTCTTTGATTTTATATATTTATGTTCGAATTTATACATATAGTGCCTGTGTGTCTAGATCTATGTCTTCAGTATGGGTTTATAGGTACCTATGTAGCAGTGTTTGTGTGTATATCTGCGTTTGTTTCCGCGTTTCTGTTTTCTTACCATCACTCACTACTGATCTCTGATTGTCACCGAGGAGCTCGTCTGCAAAAAGAAAATACATTTTCAAAGTTCACTGACTGAGAATAAAATCAAGTGTTTCTGCCTTATGGATGTGGGATACGGAGACGGTGTTAAACTGTCATTTCGGAAGATAATTCATAAAGTAAATTACCGGAGTATGTTTGAAGGTTAAGAAAAAGCCTCGTGGGTTATAATTTGGAGTTCTTTATATTATTATAAGGATGGTATGGTTGGGCTGAAGCTAGAATTGCACAATAGAGATTAGTTTTTATAAGGTTTTGTTTCTAACGTTTTAATGTGACCTCCGTTCATTGTCCGTCATGAGACAAAAATTATAATACATAAGATTAGCCTTCAAAGCAGCCGCATGATTTCCTTCGCGGGCATTTTTTTTACTATTTTCCTGTTTTTCGGTTTTCGATTATTTTTATCTGTGTACTTTGGTACCCGGGTTTTTTTAGTCTTTTGTTTTATCAAACATACACGTGCCAAGTGATTTAAAATAATACAAACTATACACAATTTACTCACCAAGCCTGAAATTCTTGTTTGAGTTAGGTCGTGCAGATACACTCACAATCAAAACGGCAGCGACAAAGCATAGAAATATCCTCACTCCAGCCATCTCACTTTCCTGGAAATGTTAGAATTCGAAAAAAACTCTTACAAGGAAATAATAACTCGCAACAGGAAATGTATTTAAGTTTGTCCAAGGAATTCTTAAAACATGTTATGGCAAAACAGTTTTAACTTACCAGCGTCAAATAGTTTTTGTGAGTGTGGATATTGAGGAAGTAGATAAAAATATTGAGTTACACGCCACTGGTACAATTGCAAAACAATCTTAAAAAAGCAATCGAAAGAAAGCGGACAAAAGAAAGGAAAAGTAACTCAAAGCTGCCAGGCAAATGGAAAAAATCTTCGTCCTCTTTCAGCGAAGAGGCGGATAATCATATCTTTGTGTTCTGCAATTCGGATTGTCATCAAAAACTTGCTCGGTTGCTGGCAGGTTGTTTGCACAGTGATGTGTGTGCGAAGTTGGTCAGGTTGGTACAGTTGGTACGTAAGATCTCTGAATACCAACCAGAAAGTCCTGGGTTCAATCCCCGACCTTCTTTCGCCACACACCGTCCGTGGACAGGGACATTAAGCCGTTGGTTGGTCCAGTCTCTCAACGTTCTACCGCGGGGGAACTTCCACGCACTTGTTGATAAGAGTAGGCTAATGCCGGTGTTGTGAACTCTTACAGAGGCCACAAGTTTATCAATTTCTAACTGTCACGTGTCACCATTACTACTATTATTATTATTATTATTATTATTATTATTATTATTATTATTATTGTTGTTGTTGTTGCTGTTGTTGTTGTTGTTGTTGTTACAGCGAATAAACGCAATCAACAAAGTTCAAAGTGCTTTGGGGCGAGGTTGTCTTTAAATGCATACGTTTCATTCAATGAAAAGGGAAAGCTACGCAACCGGCTGTATGGAACATATTTTAACATTTTTACTGAAGTTTTATCAGTTCTCAGATTCTCGCCACTGTCCCTCTGTATTGCACGCATATTTGGGTATTCCTCCATGCACTAAGGATAATTTTTAAAACAGCTAAATACAGAATTGCAGCTATACACAAACCGTCATAACTTTGATTTGCCAGCTCTAAAATTGATGCGCTCTTTTTAAAAGAGAGGAAAAATTAAGATCTTTCTTTTCAGTATCAAAAGACGCAGTTGAAATGTTGTACTATAGCGTGGTTTTGACAACCTTTTCACGGTCAGCTCAACTCAGCTTGATTTACGTTTAAAAACACGCAACTTTCCACCTATCGCGATCGTTTCCGGTCTAAACTAATTAGCACACACGTTGGCGACTCCCTTGGATATCTTATCTGCTGTGCACAATCACCTTATCCAACTAGATATACACAGACACTTTTAAAAACGTTTATGGCTCAGATGCTGCAAAAGAACGTTCGATCGGTGTCGGACCAATAAATAGACAATCTTATAGAAAAGATATTGTATATAGACCTGTATGGGTAATGTCCAATTTTTGCTTTAATTGAGTTAATTGTCGATACATTTTCAGAAGTTTTCGGGAAGCTTTCACTGTGGTGCCCAGGTGCCCTGAAGTATGTGATTGCATAATTACACTCTTTTTTGCAGTTCTCACTGCGAAATTATTTTTTTATAAGAACGTTTAGGCTGAAAACTCCCAAAAATTAACTGAAGAACATGCTAAGGAGCTTTTGCTGGGGATATGTAGAGAACTGCGTTCAGACCTAAATAATTCGTGCAACACTTTCAATGTAGATATTGTATGCACGCTATGTTTTTTTTTTTGAGAACCAGTAAATTTTAGCTGAGCCTGGGGTTGTTCGTAATTTTTCCCTTATATTTGCTTAAAACTTTAGCCAAATTTCAGCTTGGGTGTTCTTATAAAGTTTCGGTTCTTATAAAGAAAAAAGCGTGTATACAGTATCGAGCCAGGGTTAGTTGTAAATCAATCATTAAAGTGCAGTTATATATTTTTATATTTCCATTTTGGGTTGGCTTGTGTAAGTTGAAGATAACTGAAAAACTTAAGTAAGAACCCATGCAATCTTAAAAAATAAGAATCTTTTTGGGAACGTTTGAAGTTGAAATCCTCAAAGTAATTAAGAACATCCAACATCCGCCCCAAAATTAGACGAGTTAGACAACAAAATCCTGTATAATACACACTTTTTTTTTATAAGAGCAATTTTATAAGAACAACGAGGCTGAAATTTGGCCAAAAATTAAGAACGACGTTAGAACAATCCAGGTTGGGATTTGGAATCATAAATGCAAAGTTTACTTTCCTTAATAAAGTTCTATTATTTTCCTCAAACTCGACTGCATGGAGCGTTGAAATACTCCAAATGTTGAGATCGATCGAATTTCCATTGCGATTTATTGGGCTTGATGATCACAAGTTAGCTATATTAGTTGGTATATTTCAGGAGTTATTTCTTGCTGTTGTTGTTCTTATGAGTATACGTTTAAAAATAAGAACAGTCGGGGATGAAAGTTCCTAAAAAATTAATAACAATGAGGCTCGGCCAAAATTTACTGATTCTTGTAAAAAAAGCATTTATTACCGGTTGGAGCCTGTTTGGTTTCTGGAAATCTTTGAAAGCCACAAAACAACGCGCGTGTCATACAAGTGACGGCACATCTCTAAGAATATGTTCTATTTATTTTAACTGGTCATTTCTTTGGGAACAAGAAGGAGATGGATCGAGGACTCGATATTTTTTCCTTTCCGTTCTTTCCCGTATACAATAAGTTTGGTTAGTTGTGAAATGTCGTGTATTAATTTTGAAACAAATATACAAAATCTAATAAAGTGTTTCGCGTTTGTGAACTTAGAAACCTCTCCACTTTCTTGTTTTACAATAAATTCACATAATAATCGGTTACGAAAGAACAAGTAAAGCTTTGCAAAACTTTGTTATCAAAACATTGAGCTGGCGCAAGTTTTCAGTAATTTACCAAATGGACACTTGAAAGTGTTCAATTTGGATATTACCTATCCGAGTGTATTATATGGCGGTCCACTTCATTCGAAGTTGGATCGGTTAGTTTGTATCAGTGAAACATAAAGTAGGACTTTTGCTGACGTCTGGTGCTGTTATAAACAAATAACCTCGGAGACTTCAAACAAAGAAACTCGATCCGACCAAGTAACGGCAGCCGAGACGTTAATGACAATAGCCAAATTGGAAGTCCTCCCACATTGTTCAGTTACATTTGAATAACATGTTTCTCCGCTGCTGAATCTGTCGTGTTTCATGCACAGTATATAAAGGCCTATAAACTTTGTGTATGAATTTTATGATCGTTAAATTAAGTGCAAAGAATCAACAACAAACACAGAGACACTTGTCAAACTCTTGTATTGTGCCATGCATCAAACGCCAAGCCAAAGAGTGAAAGGAGTCTGCACACAAGGAAACGAATTACACACTCTCAAATACGCATCCATGCAATTTATAGATTAGATAAAGAAAAAATCTACAAACATGCATTGGACAATTTCAAATGGGCACGGTGACAATTTCACTACTAATTGAAACATAACAATAAAACCAGCTGGTAGCCTTTAGTTTTACCAACAAACACAAGAAAGATATATTATTATTATTATTATTACTGTTAGTACTCAAGTTATTTCGATTGTTAGACGTTCCCCAAAGACAGAATTGAGCTGTTCTTTGACAATACTTTTGATTCTTCGATTTCTAACATCAATTTTTATATTAACAAATGTACTACTTCAAGAAATGCAAGTGCAAGGAACGCTGTGCCAAAGCGCATACAAATTCTATTTCTTCTTTAAGAAAGTCGGGGTATTTTCCATACAAAGACAGTCACTTCCTAATCTAAGCTTAATTCTTTGTTGGCTAACAATAGGACCGGCCAACCTTTAAGATGTACAACTAAACTCAGAAGCGTACTGGCTTGGGGCTGAAAACTTGTCAATAGATCTGTTCGCTTTTCTAAGGTGAAGATACCTATTTGTTTCAGAACGCCAACAAATTTAATGTTAAGCGTTCTTTTAGAATATGTAGTGCTGATTATCAAATTTTCACGAAAATGAAACGTTGCCGAAAATATTTAATACTAAACTGAACACCTCCAAAGTCACCTGGACGTCAATAACTCACTGGTTCACAAGTTATTTGTTTCATGGTCGTGTTAATTGTTGTTTTCTCATGTTCTTTGATAGAAATATACCCAGTTTTTTAAAAGGATAGAAAAACTCTGCTAAAACATTTCCAATTTGTTAAAAATACGTTTGATAAAAGAAGCGTAACAGTTTATAAATATTAACCATCAGTCTTAACCATCTCACCTTGTGTTTCCTAAAAGCGATAGTTGGCTTTCAGTCTTGAATGTTTGCTGGTGTTCTGTGACTGTATTGAAATTACAAGCGAGATAAAAAAGTTTCCGATTCTTATACAACCAACCCGCTGTCAACTGGCGACTATCACGTGAATTACATCACGTGATTACTTGATCATGTCTATCAAAAGAATACTTTATCAACAGCTGAGGTTCGAAGTCGCCACAGTTTAGCGAAGTCGGTGGCAGCTTATCTTATGGGAAAAGTTCCATTCATTCTTATGCTTAATTCTCACGCTTGTTATCAGCCAAGCTTCAAAAATCGCGTTTGCCATAAAAATCTGCTGGCAAATTCTTTGAACCATATCGACTGATGCAAATGTCGCCCAATCATTTACATGTATTTCGACAAATCGAGTATTTTTGAAAATATGTATTTAACTGTTCAACGACAAGGGCTCATTAAGCGTGACTTTTTTTTTATCTAAACAATTTGTTCATTAGACTAACTGTGCAAAGCGAACAAATTTGTCTTTGTAATTTCCTCCAACCATCCAACTCTGCACGCTACTTATCACCCAAATCAAAAGATAACATGTTCAAATTTTACATGCGACATTTTCATTAAGATAAAAACAAGAAAACAGACTTATATGATGTTCGTCTACAACTTTCGATATGAATACGGGTCACTCAACCCCATCGAGCAGTATTTGTATTTCGGTGTTTCGACATTGATAATGAAGAACAGTGCCTTTGAGCTATATGAAAAATATATTTACCTGAATTCTTGTTTAACTTGTTTTTAATTTCGTTTTCAATTTTTTGAAATGTATGTTCTCAGCTTCACAGATATTTGGAAATGAATCCTTTAAAGCACGTAAACTGAGCCGGTATCAAGTGGCTTGGAAAAGGCACCTATTTTAGAACAACGCCTTGTCGTGTGTTTTTGTTTTCTATCAGCCTTCCTATCATGGTACCTCTAGATTTGAACTATACATGCTTTTTTTTTTTATAAGAACCAGTAAATTTTGGCCGAGCCTCATTGTTCTTAATTTTTAAGGAAATTTAAGCTTCAATTGTTCTTAAGCTGTTCTTGTTTTCAAAGTACTCATAATATAAGAACAACAACAGTAAGAAATAACTCCTAAAATATTCCAAACTGAACATACCTGACTTGTGATCATCAAGCCGAATAAATCGCAATGGAAATATTTATCGATCTCAACATTTGGAGTATTTCAACGCTCGACACAGTCGAGTTTGAGGAAATAATAGAATTTTATTAAGAAAACTAGACTTTGTATTTATGATTCCAAATCCCAGCCTAGATTGTTATTACGTTGTTCTTAACTTTCTGGCAAATTTGAGCCTCGTTGTTCTTATAAAATTGTTCTTATAAAAAAGTGTCGGTATTACAAAAACCGAAGTTTCCAGTTCAAACGAGAATGCAAAGTAAGATTTAAATTAGTGATATATATTAAACTCACAGAAAAAGTATAAACTTTCGATTTTTCGGTATGCACTCTTTTCTAATCTCTTCTAAATTAGAGCGTTGCGGCTGAAAAAAGGTCCAGATCGAATTTCAGAACATATGCTAAAAACAGGCTCCTCAGGCCGAGACTAAGAAATGAACGTCTTAACTGAGAAAATGGAACCGAGAACTACAATTAATATATTTCAAAGTATAGAGCAATTTCAACATTAATTTTGGTAAACAAGCGACTTAGCCTGGTACGTACGTTAATTATATTCAGGTATACCGAAAGCTCAAGAAAACAACCCCGAATTAAATGAAAAAATATAGGATCACTTTTAAGAACATTTGGGGTTGAGATCCTGGAACATTTCAAACGCGTTCAGTCTCAGTTAAAAAAGTAGAGGTAGTGCTTATGAAAAAGAACGGACAGGAATGTAGATTTGTTAAAGTCTCGCGAACAAAAGTGTTTTTTTTAAAGAAAAGCCAATAATATCGGTTTTGGAAGGGAAAAAATAATTTACTCTTTAAAACACATACTTCATAAATTATGATTAGGTAAGCGTTCAAAAAATATGATGCCATAGCCAGGAGGTCATATTGTATTGTAAAACGATTGGCAACTGTTGTAATTCTTAGTGACATGAAAAACCAGTACTTCTTTAAGGGGTGGGAGTTTTTATCAGTTGGGTTTGACAAACGTAATTTGATGTCATCGCGAGTTCTTGATAATTGGCTCTTCGTCAGAAGTAAGAAGAAGATCGGCCAAGAAGATCCGCTGTAAAAAAGATTACGTATGCACGCTTTTTCATAAGAACAAGTTCGAGCAAATACTCGTTGTTCTTAGCGCTTTGGCAATTAGGTTTTGACTCAAAGTTTTCATGAATTGTTATTATACTATTTACATCCATACATAACATAATTGTTGTAGCTGGAACTGAAGTTGGTTTGGGTTATAAGGAGTCTGAACTTCACGGTCTGATCCAGGGACTGTTGCTACTGAACATATTCTTAGAATTTGGGCAAATTATTGAGTTTTGAGTTCTTTTGCCAAAAGCGTGTGCTGACAGAGCTTTTAACGCTCTGAGGAAAAAGTCAACGTTCAAAACATGATCTTGGCGCCACTGACATTATCATACCTCGTTGATTAATATCGAACCAAATATTAAACAAACAATACTTACAATGATTGGAAAAGACGAACGACTACTCACAGGAAACTGTAGCTGAAAAAGACAAATATCGGACAAACTCTCTCAATTCAACATTTTGGAACCCCGTAAAGCGCGGCGGCTGTTAAATGGGAAACGAATCTAGAATTGCCGACACTCTATCCAGGAAACGAAAAAGACTTATTCATTAAAACTCATTGTTTCCGGAGATTTCTCTCCTGCCAAGCTTTGTGTCAAAGTTAAACCTGTAATTTACGCTTAAGATGTTTTTATTGATAGTCAAAACCCCAAACTTTTGAAAAAGAATGTTTATATTATTTTGTAATCCAATGAAGATTTTAGTAGTTTCCATCATGTTCAAAGAAAGAAATACTTTATGCGTAAACTCCTTCGTGTACTTTGATAGAAGCTCTACTTTAGTAATATTAAAGTTTAAACTTGCATTTTGTGGGATAGCTTACTTGTAGTAAAAATAATTCGAGTCCTAAATCATATCTGGAACTCAAGAGAGAAATCTTTTGAAGATTTGATAAATACGATTGATTTTTTGTTCGAAATCCTTACAAACTTTCCGCAATGACATGCTGGTTGTGTTAATCGGCAAACAATGAACAATAGTTAACTAACTTGGCTCATTTTCTGTTTTGATTGTAATTGGCAATTCGCTGTCACAACTAATTTCTTTCACTGGGCAGTAGTGTTTAGAAGTAAACAGACATTCAATCAAGCGACAAAGAATATATCATAAAATAGACTTCTTGATTGTTTGAAGATTTTGGCGGCTCACATTAAAGACTAAGACATGGTTGTATAACTTAAACCTCTAATTGATAACGCAAACAAGAATTAGCTTTTATTCACATTAACATTTCCAAGTTTGGTTTAAAAAGTATTAATTTCTAATTACTACAAGTTAAGTAAACAATGACTTGTCTAACAGCTAATAAATATTGCTTACAACCACGCTTAACGAAAGGTTCGTTGTCTCTTAACAGGTTAACGGCCAAATTCACCAATGCTTGTAATACGTTAGTCTTCAGTTGCACAAAGGATTTCGTGCCGGCAATTAGAATAATTATGTGAACATTAAGCAATTTATAGAATTTTCACAAGGACCCCTGTCAATATTTTTGCATTTAGCTTGTGGATAGTCACAACATATTTCAATAATATAGCCACAGACTTGCTTCATCTTTAGCTATATAGTCAATTTCGATGTAAATTAAGAAAAGTGATAAAAAGATGTGTTAAGGAAACTCAAGGGGGATTATTTACTGCGGATTTTTTTCGAACAGTTAATTTCTAAATTCAAGAATTCAATAAACCCGGCCACCTTGCGTTATCACAATATATTAATTTAAGTTTTCTTGCTCCACGTAGCGTGGAAATAAAATCAAACATCAGCAGATGTTCTAAATTGCATTCACTTTCCGAGTTCATCGTTTATCAATTTCAGTGATCAAGAATGATACCGAACACCAAGCACAAAAGCACAACTGCGTCAGATATGTTTTACCGCACTGCACCACATATCATTTTTGAACTTTCGTGTTTATTTCCGCAGGGGGGACATTGCTGAACAATACGGTTATTGCAAACAAAAGACAAAGAAAATATTTTTCAATGTGTTTTTATTCTCACCTTGTCAGCAAAATTGTATTATGAATATGTTGGCTCAAACGGACGAGCTTTTACCTTCCGTTCAGCTGGATACAGATACACGCACAACTACTCATAACACCCACGCGCACGCGCCTGCGAGTACTTTTTACAAACACACACACAAGCGCACGAGCGCTCATATACCGACAACAAAAATATTTGTATATTGACACAGCGTACAAATACCAAATGAATACAGTTGTACACAAACCAACGCACGCTTATGACTACCATCACATCCGTATATATACATATATACTCACGCAAATGCATGTACACGCTTACTAGTATATTCCTATATAAAACACGCACACACACACACGCACACACACACACACACGCACACACACACACACAAACGCCCACAAGCACCCGGGCCGTACAAACATAAATACGTTTCTTCATACGCAGGATCCCG